>PVJN01007319.1:0-70408 GCA_004026805.1 Lasiurus borealis | reverse complement strand
CAAAATAGGCACACCCCCCTACCCCACCCCTTCCCGAATCCTGATGTTTCCGACGGTCTCCACCATATCCTGGAGACTAATAATGTGGTGTGTTTTCATTATCTTCTCACCGCAGTGACAGCGATGTGCAAAGGCCTTTGACTCTCCCCTCGCCCCAGGTCTGGATCGAATCTGCGACCCCAAAGGGGTTTGACCATTTTGGACCGGAGAGGCGGGGGTTTGTTTCGGCCAAGAACCAGTTGTGGGCTGAGTCCGGGGACTGGTTAATTCATTCCAAACGGTCAACCGAGGATGGCGAGCAGACCCAACCTGTGGTTCAGGAAGGTTTCCCTTAACCCTTCCCGGGTTTTGATCTGAGGTTTAGACAAACAGAAATTATGTGTGGGGTGGAGGGCAGCCAGGAAGTCTTTGAGAAAACTCCATCTTACACATTTTCTTTGCGACGGCCAGACATAAATCTTTGAGGATATCCGTCTTCCTAAGAGAGTGGCTGGATTTTATGGTTACTACACCCTGGTTAGATTTTAATGGATAAAATATTTTTTGGGGAGTCCAAGGAAAGGGCTAGTATTCCCTGAAATAGCTAATCCAGTGTTTTTTTTTCAACAGAAAGGAGCAACCATTTAAAAAAAATAAATAAAAGTCAGAGACTTACACTACCAAGGGCAAGAAGAGAGTAGGTGTGTGTGTGTGTGTGTGTGTGTGTGTGTGTGTATCTGAATGGATAAATGAAAAATGGGACTTTGGGGGGGTAAATTTTCACTTCTTTTCAGGATCAGCACGTTAATTTTTTCTGCCGTGGAACTAACGGATTAGGCTGGGAGAGGTGGGCTGTGTCCAAGGTAAAGTTCGGTAAATCTATGTAGGTCGATCCCAACGACCGTTCTCCGCGCCCTTTGGAAGTCATTAATAGCAATCAAAGGCCAACTTACTCATCCTCGGCCCACAATACTCAATCTGCTTTTATCATCCCTCCCTTCGTCCGTCCTTTTCCTCCTGTTATAAATATCCTACTAATATTTTTCCAGGTGCCCGTTAATGCCACACCCTGCCCCAGGGCTCTGCCGGAGGCCATACAGAGACCACCAAGGACATAGTTTATTCAACTGGCTGAGCCGAGGGGAGCATCTCCCCGGCAGAGGCTCACGGTGCCTCAGATGGGGATGGTAGAGAAGGATACTTCTGAGGGTGGTTGAGAGATGGAGGGTTGGGAGGACTTTGTTGGGTGCTTGAGGGTTCAGAGACAAACTGAGTCTGCCATGGAGGGAGTCCCGTAGTCAGACCATCACACTATCGCGTAAGTTCTGTGAGAGATACCAGGGACCACCTCCGCCTGAGACCTATGGGGAGGGGCTCCAAGCAAGGCCTCTGGAGGAGATAACCCTTCAAGGAACTCACTAGTAGAGAATGGCGTGGGAGGGCGGTCCAGGCAGAGGGACCACACCAGGTAGATGGAATGGAAGAGTACGTGGTGCATTTGAGGAGCATCAGGTAGACGGGATGGAAGCGTACCTGGTGCAGTTGAGGAACTGGCTGTGGGAAATCAGCACCGTCGAGGACTGAGGGGTCAGATCATGCTGGACCTGGGCCCCAGGTTGCACAGCTTGATTTCTGGGCAGGAAGGAGGTGGGGTGGCTTTGGCAGCATATGAAAGCCAACCGGAAATAGGGCTGACATTTGGGGTTTAGAGGAGAGAGGACCGCAGGTGCTTTGGGCTAATTGGGGAGCGCTCCCTCAGAAAGCAGTGTGGGTGGATTTGGAGATGAAGAAAGAAGACAGTGGGTGTCGCCAGCAGAGTGAACATCCAGAAGACAGACAGCACAGGGCTTCTGGATGGGAGGTGCTGTGGGAATAAGCAAGATGCTCCCGTGCTGGGTAAACGCCGTGAAGACACGGCTGTCCACCCCTTCAGCTCTTTGTTGAGCACCTGTGTGCCAGCATTCTGTGTTTATAATGGTATTTCTAATACAAATGAAGTGCTTTGGAGGTTTTAATTAACATCTTTTATGTTGTATCTGAATCTGCTTTCTTCCACCTGGGGAACTCTGGTTCTTGAGGACACAGGAGATGGTAAAATTAAAATATGTCATAGTCACTCACTTGCTTTGTCCCACTGTATACCCATAGCAATCTCAAAATGCAGTGTGAATGCCACTGAGATTACAGAACATAGTTCTTTTTCTCACACACTAGATCCAGTTTTTCCTCATTTAAAGAATGATGGTATCATATCTACATTATCAGAACCAAGAACCATTTCCTACTCTAATCTCTCCCTCCCTCTTAACTCTCATTTAGTGTTAGTTTGACACATAATTTGTCGTATGGTGTGTTTTTATTGTCTGAAGCTTGTTTTCTTATAGATTCTACAACATTCTCATTTACTGAGTTGACAACAGTCAATTCTGCTGGATATAATATCCTTGACTTACTATTTCTTTCTTGTGTCTTTTGATATAAAGCACCAGCATCAAATAGTCTGCAATCTTATTTTCTTTCCCTTATAAGTCATGGGCTTTCCCCCCCTGACCCCCCCCCAGATGCTCAGTGGGTGTTTTCTTTAAAGTTAAGTACTTTTACTAAAATATGACTTGGTATTGCTCATGTTGCGTCAATAAATTCTTAGGTACACAGGGTTCTCATTCAACAAGCAGTTTCAAGTCTGTTTAGTTTCGGAGATATTCTTGAAACATAGATTTTAGCATTTGTTTTCTTCTCTTGCTTGGATTTCCTTCTGGGAATTCTTTTATGCATATGTTGGTTCTTCTTTGCCCATGTTCAGTATTTGTAACCTTTTCTCAAATTACTTTTATCTTTAAACAAAGAACTTATATGTTTAACCCATGGGCACAGACAATAGTGTGCTAATCCTGGAAGGGGGGTGGGATAGAGGAGGTTAAGGAGGGAAAAGAAAGGGACATTTGCAATACTTTCAACAATAAAAATATCTGTATTTTTTATTAAAAAAATTTTAATGTTCCATATTACATTTATCTTAAGGCATTATTTGTTGTGTTGTCTGCACTTGTGTTTCCTCCAGTTTAATCTTCATTTATAATATGATTTTTCTTTTACGTTTAATTCTGTAATTTTATTTCTGAGGTTCTAAAATTTTGCTCTCTGTTGTTAATAACTTATTTTGAAATAATATCATAGAAATTTTATCTCTTTTTAAAAATTCTTCTGATGTGTTCTTATTATCTGTAGGTACATTATTTTATTCTTTAATCCCCCCCTCCCTTTTTATTTACAGTAACTTTGTATAGGATTTGTTCTTGATACTTCTTCTGTTAATTTGATTTCCCTAAACTTCCGGGAAGAAAATTGGTTTATGAAGCTTTTGTAGCTTTATAGCCCTTTCTTCTGTTACTTTCGTGGTAAGTTAAAACATATAGCATCTTGCTTTTTGATATTCTCTGGCTCTGTTCTTCTCTCTGACTTTATCTTTAGTTTTTCTTCCCTTTGTCTCTGTTTCCCTTGTCCTGTTTAATTTGTGTTACGCTTCCAGAACTTTCTCCTCGGTGTGGAACCCTGACTTAGAAAGGAAACTTGTGGGTCCATTTTGAGAGTTCGTAGGAACTGAACTATACCTGTGTCTTCCGGCCTTCAGCATGCTCCCCCTTTTGGACTCAGCAAAACCTCCCCCTTTCCGCTGCCATTTTCAAACTGGCCTGTTGCACTTTCTCACGAGTGCCTCCTGGCTATTTTGGGGTTCGCTATAGTCAGGGCATCAGATGCCTTATTGCTTCCCCCGCCGTTCCCTCTCAGAGATAGTGTGACACGCAGGGCGTCTGGCTACCGGTGCGTTAGGATTTGTGGGCGTTCGATTTTACTTAGTTCCGTTTTAAACGTTACGTATGGGCTTTGGTTTTGCTATGTAGTTGCATTGCCTGTCATTATATGGGATTTTGGGAAATCTAAGCTATGCTTCAGTCGCCACTGCACGCCGTCCAGAAGCCACACACATGCATGTTACATGCTACATGTTACATGTATTCGCTCACAATAGTCTCACAGGATACTTATCACTCTCCCTCTTTTAGCAAAGGAGGGGAGCCTTTAAAGGTGGGAGACTGGCATCTGAATCCAAAGAACCTATGGTTTTCTGTAACACGACAAGCTCTTTGACCATCGTTATTCCCATTCTGACCACCCCGTGACTAGAAAATGCTTATTTTGCTCTGCAGAGTGAGTGAGGACGCAGAATTAAAATAATACTTGCGGTGGACAGATTTTACGGAGAGTGACTATATTTCAGGCTTTGTACTGCGCACTCCACACACGTGGGCCCGCTAAATCCTCCTTCCCCAACCCCCGGAGTTCTAGGTAATTACAGGCGAACAAGCTGAGGGTCAGCCCAGGGAATGAGCGTGAATCGGGTCATGTGACACTAGCGTGGGCAATGCCCTCCCATGCCCCCTTACTGTTCTGGGGACTAAGATTTCAAATCTTTACCCTGGTTTGTGCCAAACTGGCCTGGTCTCATTCTGCTCTGCATCCCTGTCTTCCCCATCCACAGGTTGTGACTGTGCCAAGACCATTGTCATTCCAGCCCTTTGTGCCAGCTGTTCCCAGCGTGGCGCTTCCTGGTGGCTCCACAGAGGCCACGTGGTGTGTGGCCCTTACTTCTCACAGCCTCTCTGATTGGAGCAAAGAGAGAGGGAGACAGAGAAGGCACACACGGAAAGAAAAGGGTGGCAGCTGGAAGGTAGCATTCAAACTGAACGGCCATTTAAAAATATATATATATATTCCATTGATCCTCCACAGAGAGGAAAGGAGAGGGAGAGAGAGTTAGAAACATTGATGAGAGAGAAACACCAATTAGCTGCCTTTTGCACCACCCCCACTGGGGATGTGCCCGCAACCAAGGTACATGCCCTTGACTGGAATGGAACCCAGGACCCTCGAGTTCACAGGCCGGCGCTCTATCCACTGAGCCAAACCAGCCAGGGCTGAATGGACATTTGGCACAGCTCTTGGGGTCCTAAGACCAGCTCCCTCTTTGCTGAGCACCCACCACGGGTGTGACAAACTATTTCTTTCATCTGGACAGAAGAGAAGTATTTTGTACAGACTTAACCTGGGGCATTACTGGTGGAGATTCAGCCCAGGCCTCTAGGCAAGCAGGGGTCTCAGCTCTGGTCTCCTGAGATGTGGAAGAGTTTCAAAGAGGAGGGGAGTGACCCTAACCCCTGGCTTCCCCCACACCCCGCATCCTGCTCTGAAATCCCGCTCCCGTGGACCAGTCCCAAAGCGGGCACGTGGTACTGGGCCAGACTGGTTTTCCTCCTTCGTGTATTGGGGGGCCCCTGAGTCCTTACTGGGACATCCCTGCTTCTACACGGAAGAGGAGGCAAATTGAGGGGGATACGAATGCCGGGTGTTACACGCTCCATGGGAAGGGCCAGACACCCCCACTTCTGACCCCTTCTCCCCCCTGGCCTCAGCCACCAGGGCAGACCCTGATAAGCATCATCTGCTCGTGGGGAAGTCCGCTCTCCCCCTGGAGGCGGCCCCTGGCCGGTCTGGGGTCCGCCCGCCCCGAGCTTTCATCGGGAGTTACATTACCGAGTCTGATGGGAAAGTATGTCTTGGTTTAAAAATAGAAGAATGCAACAATAAATCACGGAGGGAAAAAAGCGGGCTGAAGGAAGGGGGGGAGGAAAAAAAATGCAGAAAACAGATGAAAAGAAGAGGGAAAAAGTGAACGGTGTAAAAATACCCGCCCCGCCAGGCCCTTCAGCTGCCATTTCCTGTGGCCTGTGCTTTGAACGGCCCGCGGTTGCGCCATGCGCTCCCGTCGGCAGGCCAGCGGGGCAGACACAAAGGGGTGTTGAGACTGGGAGGCGAGGAGGGCGACATCTGACCTGCGCGCGGGCTCCAGACACACACACACGCACACACATGCACACACACACACACACACATGCACACACGCACACCCCGAGGACACGTCAGAGGATTTTCCGTGCGGGGGAACCGAGCCCCGTGCCCACCCAGCGCTGACACACTTCCTGTCGGAGTTGTGGGGGGGGGGGCCTGCCAGGCACACAGTGGGGCCACGGGGAGAGGGGCTGGGGATCTGGCTTCCCCACGCGCGGGCCGCCGCCGGGGCAGACGACTTCAAACGCTGCCGCGTCTAGCGTGCCGAAAAGTGATTTAAAAGTGGACTTGGCCGGCGCCCAATCTGACCTTCTCCAAGTAAGTAGAAAGAAAACATATATTATCTCCCGCGAAAAAAACAGGCTGCCTTTAAGGCCCTGCCAACTATGTCTGAAATCCCAAGGCATGGTGGGGAGAGAGAGAGAGGGCCCCCCCACTACCCCCGACCATCCCCCGCCGCCCCTGGCAAGGCCCGGCCGCGGGACGTAAACACGATGTCGGGGTGCCACGTCCCACGTCGGCCGGGCCCGCGTGACGGACCTGTCGGGCCCAGGAAGACGCCGTCTGCACCAGAGATGCACTTGTCTGATATTAAATTATGCCCCGGCCGAAGCCAAATACATCTCTTTCCAGCGGCCTGATCTGGGAGGGAGGGAGGGAGGGAGGGGGAGAGGTGGCTGGTATAGGAGTGGAAAAAATAACATTTCCAGAACACAGGGAGAAAGAAAGAAAGAAAGAAAGAAAAAAAAGAACAGACTGACATGACCGATGGGGCCTGCGGACCGGCCAGTTTCAGATGTTTGGGGCTGGGGGGCGCGGTGCATCCTGGGCCGCGGACGGCTTGGTGGGGGTAGAGAGAGAGGGGGTGTGTGGGTGTGGACGGGAAAGGGACGCGGGGGCCCTCGGAGCACCTGACACAGATGGGCCTGAACCCCAGAAGTCCAAGACGGACTGGGATCGTATTTAGAAACCGCTGAAATGTTTCTGGTTTGCCAGGCAAGAAGTTGGCAGCGGGCGCCCTCTAAACACGAGTGTGTGTGTGTGTGTGTGTGTGTGTGTGTGTGTGAGTCCTGGCCGTCAGCTCGGGACCAGCTGCACTTGGTTTGTAGTGCTCAGCACGTCCAGAAACACGCATGTGAGCGAGGGGAGAGGGAGCCTGTAAGGAGATGTGATTTGTTAACGCCACGCTGGGGGTCTCGGCTGCTCTTGCTGTCCCTCTCTGCCTGGGGAGTGGGGTCCCAGAGGGGCGCTGGGCAGACTATTGATTGAGTCTGGGCTGTAGAAGATAGGAAGGGGGTGGGGGGACACTGGCCTCCTTCCTTACTGCACTGAGCCCACCCCGGGAAGGGACTGGGAGCCCCTGGGCCAGCCGTCCATCCCGTCTCAGAAACTCTCCACCTCATGTCCTGGCTCTGCCTTGACCAGATACCGACTGTTGAACCTAAACTCTTCTTTTCGCCTCTTGGAAACCGTACCATGGGGGACCATTACTTCTGTTCCCCTCTTAAAGGCAGAGTTATGAACGAAGAGCAAACAGAATGGAAGTAACCGTTGTAAATGCTGCCCGCTTGATGGTGAGCGCCGTTTTTTACTGAAGGAAGCAAAGCTCCCATCCTGCCCCGCCCTCTGAGCTGACCCTGCCCGATGCCCACGGTTTGGGGCGGTATCATTGCCTTGGGTTAGACATCGCAAGTTCATGTTCAAATGCAAACCCAGCCGGAGAGGGGGAAACTGTTGAGGCATGCCATGTGTGGCTGCTCGTCTAGCGTGCTCCCAAAAGGGATTCTTCATTTTTTGGGGGTCACAGGGCCCTCATGTGCCCTCACCGAGCGCACATCATGCGAAATTTATTTACCATTCCCTGGTGTTCATGAACCCACCGAAATGGGCACCCAGCGACCTCACAGTCAAATCCTTTTGCTCTGACAGCCAGGAAAACAGACTAGCTACGCTGCAAAGGGTGCCAGGAAAGGTCCAGGCCAGGAAGTACGGAGGGGCAGGGAGTATGCTGACGTGCAGAGAGGTGACCTGCTGTCCCCGATTACAGAGTCAGTGAACGCCAGAGCTGGGACCAGCACCCAGGCCTTCTGGGTCCACTGTCTGGTGGAATCAGGAAGTCTGGGTGACCCGGGGCAGGTGATTTAATCTCTCTGATCTTCCCCTTCTTCATCTGTGGCCTAGACATAGACACGCACTCCGGTTCGTTCATCGACGAATAGAGAAACTGGTTTTTACCGAAAGCACACCAGGTGACCTTGAGTATTGGTGATGTACGACGCGAAGTGTTTTGTAACTAGATAGTTCCATCCAAAGCGCTAGCTGTTATTGCTCTTGCTGCTGAAAGACAGAGGGCGATTTTTGTTATCAAAACCTTTAGGTCTAAATAGGCTCAGCCCAGCCACTGTGGCTCAGTGGTTGAGCGCCAATGCGTGAACCAGGAGGTCAGGGGTCCATTCCTGGTTTGGGCACATGCCCGGGTTGAGGACTCAGTCCCCAGTCGGGGGGGAGTCAGTCAATCAATGATTCTCTCTCATCATGGATCCTTGTCTCTCTCCCTCTCCCTTCCTCTCTCTGAAATCAATAACAATATATTTAAAAAAGATAAAATACTCGAGTTCAAACCTGGATAAAGAGCGAGAGCAACTGGTACAAGTTCTGCCTCAGCTACTGTGCAGTTAATGGGTGGAGGGGACAGGAAAAGCCTTGGGGATGAAGTCACTCGGAACCTTTCGATCCCGAGTGATACACACCCACCTCCAAGGGGCTTCAGCGAAAAGGCAGATTTATTAACTCACATGGTTATTTCTATTGTCTGTCTCCCCCCACCACTTTTTCTACTCTTGTGGTCTTGTAATTTGATGGGCTGCCTCCTGCATGCCCCACACCAGGGATCGAGCCCACACTCCGGGCATGCGCCCTGACCAGGAATTGACCTGTGACCTCCTGGTTCCTAGCTTGATGCTCAGCCACTGAGCCAAGTCGGCCGGGCGATCATTTTTGATGGAAAGTCAGATGACATGAATGAAACCTTGAAAGTCTTCATATGATGGCTCTTCCTTCGGGGAAGGATTGTTCACGGTTTTCTGTACCGGGAAGATGGGGAGTCAGGGGGTCGGGGGTGTCTCACCTTCCTCTGATTGGCCTGAGCTGAGCTGAGGCTGGGTTGCAGTTTGGGGAAGTCTCCCCGTCACTGGTCTTCTCCTGCCCACAGGGCAGGCCTCCAGGACTTCCCATGGAGAGACTGGTGTCCCCCCCCCCCCCACCATATACCCCCTCCCCTGCTGAGCCTGAACCCCGTCCCGGTCTCCTCGGCGCTGTGAGATTGCTGAAACGGTGCTTTTCAAACACGCTCTCTGTTTAGCCTCAGAATTTGACAAATATCTTGAGGGGGAAACGAGTGCCAAGCTCGGATTCCTCCTTCTCGTAGGAATCTGGGTGCCTTTCATCTCGGAGTTTATCTTTCCAGACCCGCGAGACTCACAGGGCCTCGCTCGGTGCCTCTGACCCGGGAGGGAGCTCTGCCAGGAAAGTCTGCATTCCCGTCTGCGCTCCCTGCACCCCGAGGCCCAGATGCCCCCTGGGAAAAGGGGGCTTCGGCATCGACCTCATCTCTTCGCCATCCTTGCTCCCTGGCTCTGCTGCCTCCGGCCCGATCCTGTGGGTGGATGTCCGATGCCCGTGAACGGTGCCGTGTTGTTAAATGTGTGTTGTTCGTCGGTCCTTCCCAGTTGTTCTCAGAGGGCGTGTCCGTCTATCACAGTCTTCCTCATTCTATTGGAAATGGAAGTCCCTGGTTTACCTAACTCAGTGGTCGGCAAACTGCGGCTCTCGAGCCACCTGCGGCTCTCTGGCCCCTGGAGGGTGGCTCTTCCACAAAACACCACGGCCTGGGTGAGTCTATGTTGAAGAAGTGACGTTAGAAGAAGTTTCAGTTTAAAAAATGTGGCTCTCAAAAGAAATGTCAATCGTTGTGCTGTTGCTATTTGGCTCTGTGGACTGATGAGTTTGCCGGCCCCTGGTGACTGAATAGTCCAAGGATCTACCAGCAACTCCAGGAATGGCCGGGCCCATGTGACCGATGACATCATCAGGCACCTCTTTCCCTCCTACCTCACTTCCTGCCTCCCGGACACCCTCCTCGGAGAGGTACCATCTTGCTGCCTCTCTCTCAACACTCGCAGCACAGTCCTAGGAAAGGCTTTCCCCGCCTGGTTTGGGCCGTGTGTCTGCTCGGACCCAGTCACTGCGGCAGGAGAAGAAAAGGCAACAGCCATATGCAGGCCTGTCATGCCCATCACGGAGGCCAGGTGTGGTCAGCCACTCAGAGGTCACATGACAGCCTGGGGGCGGGGTGGTTTTCTAAAAAAAAAAAAAAAGGTGTTTTGTTTTTATTTGAAATATATTTTGTATTGATGTCAGTGAGGAAGGGGGAGGGAGGGAGAGAGAAACATCCATGATGAGGGAAGAAGCATGGATTGGATGCCTCCTGCCCACCCCTAGCCCCTGGGAATGGAGCACTTTGGCACGTGCTCTGTCTGATCAGGAAACTCACCGTCATGTTTTGGTTCAGAGGTTGATGCTCAGCCACTGAGCCGTGCAGGCCGGGCGGTTCCGTTCCCTTCTCCTCTTTTCCTTTTCTCCCCAGGATATTCACCCAATCCAATCTCCTCTATTATACAATCATTTTCCTTTCATAATCCCTCGCCTGGTGTCATCCAATCTCCTCCTGCTTCTCATACATTTCACATGAGAGATTGACGACTGTTGCTCTTTACATTTCCTGCTCAGATCTCTGCCTTCCTCCACCTCCCCACGTCCCTCGTGGCTTCCTCACCGCCCTGCAGGGTCACTAGCGTTTCTGAGGAACCTTCCCCAGATGTCCCAGTCCCCACTGCTCAGCTCCCACTGGCCGGGACTGAGGATCCAGCTGCAAAGGAGGCTGGGAAGGCACCCAAAGTGCAGGGCACTGTGGCCGGGCGGGTGGGAGGCTTGGCCTGCTCGGACGTCGGTCGGGGATCTTGCAGGGAGGGTGCCTGAACTGGGGAGCCGGCTTTGGAGGGCTGGGTAGGAGAGGAGCTGCTGGCGTGTGGCCGAGACGGTGAAGGGAGACACCCGGCTGGTACTGGTTCCTGGAGCGGGCACCGACCCGGGCCAGGGCAGGTGCCCTGGGAGGCCAGACTGGAGGGCAAGCTTAGCGTGAGGACGTGGGCCTTGGTGGGGGGGGGGGGGGGGAGGAAGGGTGTTCCAGACATGGGAACCGTCCGGGAGAAGCTGAGAGGAAGGCGAGGTCATGGCTGTTTCTCTCACCAGCTGGCCACGTGCTGGGGCCAGCCCTGTGCCAGGCACGGGAGGTTTCAGCAGGAATGGAGAGCGCCTGCCCTGGGCAAAGGCACTGCCCGTGAGGAAGGATGAAGCCTGGCGCTCAGGACTGGAAATTAAGGGGAGACCCGTCTTCAAAGTGCTGTGATCCCTCCTAACTGTGGGCACGGAGGAGGCTTCCCGGACAGGCCGTGGGGGTGCAGGGTTAACAAGTACCTACTCTGTTTCCCCGAAAATAAGACAGTGTCTTCTATTCATGTTTGCTCCCAAAGAGGCGCTAGGTCTTATTTTCAGGGGATGCCTTCTTTTTCCATGAAGAAGAAGACGGTACACATTTATTGTTGAACAAAAAGGAAATGTATGACCTGTCTACCATACGGTAGTCATTGTCATCACAAACCAGCTCACGGATGGGCCGCAGCGCAGCCGGAGCTGTTCAGGCCATGCGATGTCTCTTTAAATCAGGAGTCAGATGCCTGACGGTAGCTTCGGGGGCCTTCTATTCCGGGGAGGCCTTAGGTTCAGGGGAGGCCTGATGATCGGGGAGGTCTTATTTTGGAGGGGATGCCTTATATTACGGCGAGAGGCAACACCGGAAGTAGGTCTTATTTTGGGGGGATGTCTTACTTTGGGGGAAACAGGGTACCTTTGGGGGGTGGGTAAAGGCTGACAGCAGGACAGCAGGGTCAGGGGTCAGCCCCTCGGCTGAATGCTGGGCCTGGAGGGGAGCTGCAGGAGCCAATGCTGGGAGGGTGCCGAGGCCCGCTTGGGGGTGGGGGTGGGGTGGGAAGAGTCAGGCCATCTTTGTCCCATCTCCCTCCATGGAACCCCAGCCATCGAGGCCTCAGCTTCGGCTAATCTTCCCGGCAGTGAGGGTGACACAGGGCTTGGGGGACAGAGGGAGTGACTAGACTCTTTAGCATATTTCCCCCCAATGCAGAGCGACCCCCAGAGGGTTCTTCCTTCTGGGCACCCTGAAAGGCGCCTGTCCAGTCTCCTTGGAGAAAGACCAGACGCTGAGGGGTCAGGGGCCGCTGGTCTCGCGTCTCCCTGGATCTCCTGGGCGGCCGCTGGGGGGACACCTTTAGAGCGAGGCAGTGGGGCGGGGGCTGGGCATCGGCGGGGTCCCCCGGCTGTGGTTCCCCAAGGCGGGGAGCGGGAGGGGAGACAGGACGGGGTCACTGTCCTGCGGGGGAGGCCTCCCCGTTTCCAGCAGAGAACTCGTGCTCTGGCTGTGTCCCGGCTACTGTCGGACACGGGGTCAAGTTGGCTGTATTGGGGCCGGAGCCTGGGGCAGGATTGCTGGCCGGAGTGTGAAAGCGGCCGGGTCCTGGTGGCTGGAGGGGCGAGGAAGCTGGGGAGACGCTGACCCCTGCCCCTCAGGGTAAGGGGTGAAGGCTTTGGGGGGACAGGGCTGGGGCGCCGGAGGCCGGCCCTCGAGGAGAACTTTCTGGCAGGACTCTGGTGTCTTCCGAAAGGACGGCTCTTCTGCTGGAAGATGACCTTCCGCAGAGGCTGGATTCCTTTGTGAATTCGCTTCCCCAGGGACCTGAGTCCTGGACAAAAGGCTCCTGCAGAGCGGCCGTCCTCCTCCTCCTCCTCCTCCTCCTCCACGGCCACCGAGGCTCTCTGAACGCCTGGCGCCCCTCCAGGCCCGTCAAGAGCAGGCTCTGCCCTTGCAGAGGGAAGACGGTGAAACGCCAAGGCGCGCGGTCCAAACAGCAGTCAGGAGGCACAATGCGGCAGCGCTAAATATACCCTCCGGGACGCGGGCGTCTCGCTGCTCCCAGCCAAGGCCGGCGCGTGCTGCTGTGCCTTTGCCTTCAGTGCCTCCTGCCGTGGATGCTCGACCTTGTCCGTGGTGCCCCAGCGTCTGAATGCTCTTCCCGTGAGTCTCGGTAGTTGCAGACCCCGTTCCGGGAAGCAGGAGCTGAGCACACGAAGGCCTATTATCAGCCTCCCTTGCAGCTAGGGTGACAGGGGACCCAGGATCTGCCAGTCAGATGCACTTGGCCTGACCTTGCCCTCAGGAGCTGTTGAAGCAGAAGTAGAAGGGGCCCGGACAAACCCCTCTGGGCTGGTGTTGGGGGGCTGAGGTGCTGGGGCGAGAAGGGAGTGGGGGGAGGTTGTGAGGTCCTCATTGGGCCGGTTCTGTGATATGACTTGGGCGGCGCTGCTGGCTGGGTTGCCTCGAATGTGGTTCTTCATTCCTCCCTGCAGTTCTTTGAGCTCCTAGCGTTTAATGAATTCTTTTTCTATTAAAAAAAAAGCCGAAGTCAGCATCTGTACTTGGAACTGGGGACTCTGACTAGTACAACCTCCCCCTCCGTTCTGTTTGTTTGGCAGTTCTCCCTTCTCTTCACATCTTTTACGGTCGTCCGCTAGGCGGTGGGAAGGGCAGAAGGAACAGGAAGGTGAGGTAGTATAGCTCACTGATTACCGCGTGAACCCTGGAGTCCAGCCGCTGGCTCAGGCACAGGCGTGCTGTGTAGTTGGGGGCAAGTTACTTCCAGTTTCTGAGCCTCGGTTTCCGCTTCTGAAAAATGGGGTTAAACATAGGACCTATCTCGTAGGATCGTTGTGAGTTTTTATTTATTTACCGGAAGCCCGTTGCAGGAGGATTCCTGCATAGGCTTCCTGTGGGGGTCTCCCCCACCCCTCCTGCTGCCCCCCCTTCTCCACCACCCCGCTTGCTTCTCTGCAGCTTCCATCCCTTCTGCAGCTCTTAGCTTCCTTCTAAGCCAATGGTTCTCAACCTCTCTAATGCCTCCACTCTTTAATACAGCTCCTCATGTGGTGGTGACCCCCAACCATGAAATTCTGCTACTGTTATGGATCGTGATGTAAATATCTGCATTTTCCAATGGTCTTAGGCGACCCCTGTGAAAGGGTCGTTCAACCCCCAAAGGGGTTGCGACCCACAGGTTGAGAAACGCTGCTCTAAGCTGTCTTCAGTCTTCGCTCTGTGCCTGGATATGCAAATTAACTGCCATCTTGGTTGGGTTAATTCACTCCTGATTGGGTGGTGGGCGTGGCTTGTGGGTGTGGCGGAGGTCTGGTCAATTTGCATGTTTTTTCTTTTATTAGAGAGGATGTTTTATAGTAAAGCGAGACATTTACTGAAGAATAAGTACAGTCTCCCACAGCATGGACTCCACGGGGGTCGGGGGAAGAGTGCCGCTGGGTCCCTTTTCCCTGCGGCTTACAAAGGCTGCAGAGCTTTGTGCCTTGATGTCCCTTCTGATTGGTCCCCCGCTGTTCCCTTAGGTTGGTCACTATAGCAACTCCTGAGCGTGAGCCTCACATGAAGTACATCAAGTTCCCTCTTCCTTCTCCCTTATTGTTCTCTTCCCGCTGTGGACTTTCTTTCTCCTTCTTTATGCTCTTCCTGTGAGTCTCGGTAGTTGCAGATCTGATCCTGCCGAGTAGGAGCTGAGAACACCAAGGCCTACTTACGGCCTTGATTTTATAAATACAGACCTTTTGCTACCCCCAGTTCCCCTATCTTATGGAAATGTAACTTCTGCCTCTCCCAGATCCCTTGTCTTATGGAAGCGTGTCCTTTTGCAACTCTGCAGCCCTCTGCTTTTTCCATACACCCTTTAATTTCTTTTTAAATTTCCTAAACCTACCTATTTCACCCCTAAAAACTCCTTTCAGTCCCCCCTCTGACTAGGAAACCCCATTGTTGTGAGGTTTAAATGCAGCACAAGTGAAGAGCGAGAGAGGAGTGCCTGGCACTTAGGAAACGCTCAGTACATACGAGTCCTGGTGCTTGGGAGGCAGTGGGGCACGGCCACACGTCGGGAGACGGAGTTCTGCCCCGGCGTGGCCCCCAGCAGCCTGGGGTCAGAGTGAGGCCGAGATAAACAGACTCCGGCTTCCAACCAGTGTCAGGAAGGCAACGAGGGTCCTTCAGAGAAGCCAAAGCCGGAAAATACAAGCTCTTTTTAAAAAAATATATATATTTTATTGATTTTTTTACAGAGAGGGAGGGAGAGGGATAGAGAGTTTGAAACATCAATGAGAGAGAGACATCGATCAGCCGCCTCCTGCACTCCCCCTACTGGGGATGTGCCTGCCACCAAGGTACAGAATCAAACCTGGGACCTTTCAGTCCACAGGCCCACGCTCTATCCACTGAGCCACACCAGTCTCGGCCTGGAAAATACAGACTCTTAACTACGCAACATTTTTGTCCATCCTCCTGGGAGATGCCGCAGAAGTGGGCTGCTGAGGTGGGTTCCTGGCTCTGCCCCATCATCAGAAAGCCAGCATCTCTCCATCCTTCCGCTCTGCCAGGCTTAGCCTGCTGGTTTTATTTTTATTTTTGTTTGTCCTTCGGCTTGTCGCTTTGTGGTTGCAAATGGCTGTGGCAGCTCCAGGCATCACACCTCCCCCGGCTGCTGTGCGAAGCGGGAAGCACCTGGCTGCTCCCCTGTCTTCTTCTTCTTCTTTTTTTATTTAAAATATATATTTTATTGATTTTTTACAGAGAGGAAGGGAGAGGGATGGAAAGTTAGAAACATCGATGAGAGAGAGACATCCATCAGCCGCCTCCTGCACGCCCCCTACTGGGGATGTGCCTGCAACCAAGGTACATGCCCTTGACCAGAATCGAACATGGGACCTTTCAGTCTGCAGGCCGAAGCTCTATCCTCTGAGCCACACCAGTTTCGGCTGCACCCCTGTCTTCTTACCAAGCAGATCCTAGGCGAGCTCTCCTTACCGGGTACTGGCCAGCACCCTACCTGCTGCCTCTGCCATTTCCAACGTCTGTGCTGGGGAAGAGACCTCCCTGGGACGGAAGAAAGGGGAGGGAACAGCCGTTGCCTAAGCAACCGGCCGCGGCTGCCACGGCATGGTGTACTGTGCGGGTCACGTCTAGACAAGGCCATTGATTGTCTGGCTAACAGAAAGCCACGCCGCGTGCCGTGGCCGCTGCCGGAGATCTAGAAAGCACCCCGGCGCACGCACGTCCAGCAGGCGGAGTGGAAGCCCGTTTCTCTCCGGGCCCAGGAGACGGGACACAGAAGCTGCCCCGGCGTACGTGTCTGTGCAGACTTGAACTTCACAGAGCACTGGTAACATGCTGGCACGGCTTCTGGCTCTCCTGGGTCCTTTTCGGCTCTTCCGCAACGTGTCCCGAGATGGGTTTGCTTTGCCTTTGTTCTTCTCACGCCCAGAAGACACCTCTTTAAACAGCTCTCGGGCCGGCGCTCACGGCGAAGGCGCTGCCAGGACTGAAATGGAGGTGCCCAGCGCTATCCGCGGGGAGCGGGCCGAGGCGGCCTACTTTCCTGCCGGGCGCGGCTTTGTTCCGAGCGGTGAGATGTGTGTGCGGAGAGGAGTTTCGGGGGAGAAGCGAAATTGCTTTTGAAAGATGGGTGGCCCTTCTCCTTTGTGTTCTTTCTTTCCCTTTTTAAAATAGAAGTGCTCCTTTTGTCCGGCGCTCACGACGGCAGAAAGAAGTCCAGAGAAAAGGAGAGGAGGGTTTTATAAGCAGTGGCTCCTTTCCCCATCTGCAGGGCCAAGTCGCAAAGTCAAGGGCATGCTAGTTTGCAGGCGCTATGGGTGTTCTGAAGGCGCTCATTCCTGTGTTGGGGGGGGAGATTGGGGGAAGGAGGGTAGAGGGTCCAGGCTTCAAAGTTGACCGACTGGAGTTTCATGTCCATCTCTGCTACTTTGTTGCCTGGGAGACCAAGGGCAAGCACTTCCTCCCTGTAAGCCTCAGTTTCCCCAACTTGGGCACACAGTCCCGTTCTCTCTCTTAGCATCTTTTTTTTTTTTTTAAAAAAAGATATATATTTTTTACTGATAATTTACAGAGAGGAAGGGAGAGGGATAGAGAGTTAGAAACATCGATCAGCTGCCTCCTGCACACCCTCTACTGGGGATGTGCCGGCAACCAAGGTACATGCCCTTGACCAGAATCAAACCTGGGACCCTTGAGTCTGCAGGCCAATGCTCTATCCACTGAGCCAAACTGGTCAGGGCTCTCTTAGCATCTTGGTACAGATCCCAGGAATTTGGATGGCCCAGGTAACTTCCAAAGGTCCTTTCCAACGGTGAGACTGCGCAGACTGGAGTCCATCCTTCACATTATCATTGTCTCGGCTTCCTTCTCTGTCTTCTTTTCCTCCATCACCATCATCATCATCATCATCACCACCATCACCACCATCACCACCATCACCACCACCATTATCACCACCATCACCATCTCCTAGGCCTGAGATGACAAGGCACTCCTGAGCGCCTGGATCCATCAGTTCCAAAGCCAATGTGAGCTGGGTTTTGCCTCCTGCGAGGGGAGGAGTTGTGACTGATACACCCGCCGCCCTGGCAGGGGTCAGGGAGGCAAGGAGCCTGGCCCAAGGTCAACATGTCTTTCCTTAACATATATTTTACTAATTTTGTACAGAGAGGAAAGAAGAGGAATAGAGAGTTAGAAACATTGATGAAGAGAGAAACATTCATCAACTGCCTATTGGGAATGTACCTGCAACTAAGGTACATGCCCTTGGCCGGAATCAAACTGGGGACCTTCAGTCCGCAGGCTGATGCTCTATCCACTGAGCCAAAATCAGTCAGGGCCAGCATAGCTTTTTGAAAACGTCCTGCAGTGGCTAATGTCTGCAGAATGCTGACACCCCTACCCTCTCTGTTCAAGCCCAAACAGATTTTGGATATATAACTTTGACTTGGAGATTACTTTTTAAAAAATATATATCGCTGAAACCGGTGTGGCTCAGTGGATGGAGCGTCAGCCTGCAGACTGAAAGGTCCCGGGTTTGATTCCGGTCAGAGGCATGCATACTGGTTGCGGGCACATCCCCAGTGGGGGGCGTGCAGGAAGCGGCTGATGGATGTTTCTCTTTCATCAATGTTTCTAGCTCTCTATCCTTCTCCCTTCTTCTCTGTAAAAAATTAATAAAAATATATTTAAAACAAAATAAAATAAAATAAAAAATATATACCTTTTTTAATTGATTTCAGAGAGCAAGGGGGAGAGAGAGAGAGAGAGAGGGAGAGGGAGAGGAACATCGATGCTGAGAGAAGCATTGATGGGCTGCCTTGGAGATGAGTGTTTTGGATGTCACTGTTAGTTGCCTCTGGAAGAGGAGGCTCACTGAGGACTCCCCTTGGTGGGAACTGGAATTGCAGTTCAGGAGGAGCAAGGCAGCCCTGGGGGTAAGAGGCTCTTGTCTCTCCCCTCAGGTGGCGGCACGGGCCAGTTTCACTCACTTCTCGCGAGTTCTGCTGCTGCAGATCTCCACAGCCGGTGCCCCAGCAAGGCCCTGCCTTCAGCACGTGACAGTCCTTCGGCTTCAGTTCTGCCTGGGAATTCTGGAAGGAGCAATAGGACAGGCCAACTCGTGGTTTCACGAGACCCTCCGTGTGGATTCTCAGGTCTGATCCTATCCCAGGTCCTGGCAGCCCTGCCTCGGGTCGTGTGAAGGTCTGTGCTTCATGTGGTTTCCATCAGTCGTGGTGTCATGTGACCTGCTGGCGGCTCCCCTTCAGGAGGAGCTTGGAGTGGGCAGGGCTGGGGGTGATGCTCCCTGAGAAAGACTCTATTGCAGCGGTTCTCAACCTGTGGGTCGCGACCCCTTTGGGGGTCAAACAGCGCTTTCACAGGGGTTGCCTATGACCATTGGAAAACACAGATACGATTCATAGCGGTTGCAAAATTACAGTTATGAAGTAGCAACAAAAATAATTTTATGGTTGGGGGTCACCACCACATGAAGAGCTGTATTAAAGGGTCGAGGCATTAGAAAGGTTGAGAACCACTGCTCTGTTGGAATCCATCCTGAAGGAGCATTGCCTCATGTCTGGTAAGGGGTGTTTCATGGTAAAGTTCAGACCAGTAAGTCAGCTCTCCTGGCCTACGTGCGGGGACGGACAATAGACCCTCCACTATGTGACTAACACAATCTGGGATAAAAGACGGGGTGTTGTTCAAGAGAGCAGTGGGAAGGTCCCCTTGTGGACCATGCAGTCAAGGAAGGCTCCTCGGAGGAGAAGTCCTTTGAGCTAACGCTTGGGCAGTCAAAGGATGCAGGTGAGTCAAGAGCTGGAGGAAGGACATTCTTGCAGGCACAACAGCATTTCTGAAGCCTCCCCAGGGGAAATCAGACAGGGTACTCAAGGAACTAAAAGTAACCTGTGTCTAGAACATTCAGGGCAGTGGGGGTATGCCTTTTACGACGGGTCAGAGACGTCCCATTCTGATAGGCCCCGGCCTGATGTTTACGGCTTATTTGAGGACCCATGAGAAGCCATCTGTTTTGTGTGTGTGTGTGTGTGTGTGTGTGTGTGTGTGTGTTTTAAATATATTTTATTGATTTTTCACAGAGAGGAAGGGAAAGGGACAGAAAGCCAGAAACATCGATGAGAGAGAGAGACATGATCAGCCGCCTCCCGCACGCCCCCTACCGGGGATGTACCCGCAACCAAGGTACATGCCCCGACCGGAATCGAACCTGGGACCTTTCAGTCCGCAGGCCGACGCTCTCTCCACTGAGCCAAACCGGTTTCGGCAGCCATCTGTCTTTGAGGCAGGGCGAGCGCACGATCCGCTTTGTGCTTTCCACGTCAACGACCTTGGGAAAGTCACGGGATGCCTCTCGGCTTCTATTCCTCCCCCTGCAAAACGTGGGCGCGACGCCGGCCAATTTCTGAAAGGCCCCCCGAAAGGACGAAAGGAGAAAATGTGCGAACGGAGATAAACCCGCTTAAAAATGGCCAGGCCTTGGCACACCGCTGCGGAGCGATTTCTCTCCGCTCGTTCCTTTTGAAAAGAAAAGTGTCACCCGCTTGCCAAACTCCTCTCTCTCTCTTGACCAACCTCCTCGAGACATTTTGGATCTCTCGGCTTCGCTTTTCTACTTGCCTGGCTCCCGCCCAGGTTGGGCCACTGTCTGCTCCCGCCTCGCGCTCTCGCGGGGAACTTTGCACGTTCGCCACTCGGGGTGATTGCATTTCAGACGTCTTTTCCATTGTTAATCACTCCAAATCCGGTTTCCATTATTTCATCCCCTCCTCGGGGCCAAGCGCCTTTCCCCGCTGCGCATTTATTTAAATCGTCTCGCACAGGCTCTCTCTGGATTGCATCCGCACAATCCCCCTTCACCTGGATTTTAGCCGAACGTGGGAGACGGTGCTTTTATAATGAACCGGGGCGGGGGGGGGGGAGTGAAGGGGGTACGGGGGGAGAGAGACAGCATCACATCTGTAAGGGTGTGTTAGAGAGAACCTTCTGGAGTCAGAGGGAACAGGCCTCATCGCTCCATTCCCCCCTTTCCTGGCCTGGTGACCTTGGGTCAGCGACCTCTGCGATCTGAGCCTCAGCTTCCTCACCCACTCGCTGCGTTGTGCATGGGACTGACCTCCTGGGCTTGGAGAGCCTAGCACACAGTAGGTGTTCAACAATACTAGCTCATGTCTCTGTCTCCGAGGCTGCCCAGGCCTTATTCTTGGATCTTTACAATGATGTCTATGGCCTATTCCCTGTCGGGGAGGGGTGGGGGGAAGGCAGAGAGACTTGGGTTCCAACCCCAAGTCTACGGCTTCCCTAACCCTGTCACTTCAACGCTCGGCCACTCACTTTCCCCGTCTGCTCGTGGAGTCTGTGATGAGCGCCAACCTCCGACGTCACCACGGAGGCGAATGGAAATGTGTTCTGGAAGCACCTGGTCAGTCGGTGCTCGTCGCTGTAGACTCTAACCTCCTTGCGAGCAAGGACTGCGCTTTTCTCATCCTGGTTCACCCTGGGCATGGCAGAGCGGCTGGCACACAGTGGGTCCAGCACACAGTGGGCCCTCAGCTGGCTTGAGTTCCTCTGGTCTTCCAAGGAACAAAAATAGAGCCGCTCGGCGGCTAACTTGGCCAGAACACAGACACCCCTGTAAAACCCTACCTGTTTACACAAACGGCACTTTCTAAGAGCCTCGGAGACGGGGCGGGGCCTGCAAAGGCCTCTGGACCTGATTGAGCCATCAAACTCCAACCACACCCCGGGGGACAGGGACGGGGGGGGGGGGGGGGGAGGGAAGGGGGCAGCCGGAGGAAGTGTGCCCGCAGCGGGCTCCTCGGAGGGAAGGGT
This sequence comes from Lasiurus borealis, assembly GCA_004026805.1. Classification (NCBI taxonomy): domain Eukaryota; kingdom Metazoa; phylum Chordata; class Mammalia; order Chiroptera; family Vespertilionidae; genus Lasiurus; species Lasiurus borealis. The sequence continues at coordinate 49,092 of PVJN01007319.1, read as the reverse complement.
CTTGCTTGTTCAGAGCTGCTTGTCTCCTGGACCTGCTCTCGTCTCGTCTCATTATTTTTGCTGAGAAACTTTTGAGGATTTCACTGGGAGTCAAACACCACCTTTTGCCAAATCCCAAGGCCTTGTAACCGCAGGGCCTGGTCCCCGCGACCAAACTCAGACCAAACAGTCACCCTCTGGCACGGGCCGCCGCTCACGGCCGGCGAGGGACCGCTCCGGGCTCCCCGGTGAGAAGGGTGAGAGCTGTGCGAGCGGGCTCCGGAGGCTCTCGGGCATCAGATGGCTCTTACGAAACCCTCTTTGTAATTAGCTGAGCACAAACGAATCAGAACCACATGGCTGGACAGTTAAAGGCCAAAGGCGTTAGAGGGGAGAAGGGGCGGGAGGAAAACACATCCTCTGGGATTAAATCAAACAAAAAATGCTGGAAAAAATGGTGATGTTCCCCAAGCTCAGACCCCAATGGCTCCTTCCAATGCCCCTCCATTTTTCCTTCTTTCCCTGTTTCTCCCACGGGGTAGGGGCAATGTCTGCCCCCCCCCCCCTTGATGCTGGTGTCCCCGGGCCCGGAGAGGTGTGAGGCGGTGCAGCGGGCGTCAGGCTGGAGCGGGCTCCGGGCGTCTGTCTGGGCAGCACCGGCTGAGTGGGAGCGGCTTCCGGTGGAGGTGGCCCTGAGCCAGCCTTCAAGGCGGCAGGGGCACGGGGGTGGGGGTGGGGGGCAGTTTGGAGGAGGCAGCGGCCCGTGGGCGTGCGCACAGGTGGCCGGGCAACTGACTGTTCGCAGAATTCCCAGTCGTCGGGAAGGGCTGCTTCTCAGCTCAGGTGCCGCTGCCTTCCATGACCCCCTGACCCAAAGCCACCGGTCCCCTCCCGTCACCCCTAGCCCTTCGCCCTCTTGCGCTTTCCCTGCAAAAGGCTCCTAGTTCCTCCCTCCCCTCGGTGTCATGTCCTCGGCTCTCGGGGTACACGCTTGTTAAGAGAAGGGGTCTCCTTTGCCCCGGGTGCTGCCCACAGGCCCCTCGCAGCAGGCAGAGCAGTGAGTGTGGATGGCTGCCCCATGGCACGGGCGAATGGGAGGGAGAACAGCTGGGGGACAGACAGCAAAGGCAGAAAGGTTGGCGTTACGGCAGGAGCCAGGGTCCTGAGACACTTGGCAGATGGTGCTGCGCGTCTCCTGAAGGTCATGGTCAATAAGGGCTTTATTTATTTTTTCTTTTTTTAAATTAAATCTTTATTATTCAGATTATTACATTTGTTTCTCTTTTTTCCCCTCCATAGTACCCCTCCACCCTGCTCCCACCCTTCCCTCTGCCCTTACCTCCCTCCCATTGACCTCATCCATAGGTGTATGATTTTTGTCCAGTCTCTCCCTATACCCCCCTCCCCCCTTTCCCCCTGAGAATTGTCAGTCCACTCCCTTTCTGTGCTCCTGATTCTATTCTATTCACCAGTTTATTCTGTTGATCAAATTTTTAATTCACTTAATTTTTAGATTCACTTGTTGATAGATATATGTATTTGTTGTTCATAATTTTTTTGGCTTTTACCTTTTTCTTCTTCCTCTTCTAAAAGAGTACCTTTCAGCATTTCATATAATACTGGTTTAGAGTTGATGAACTCCTTTAGCTTTTTCTTATCTGTGAAGCTCTTTATCTGCCCTTCAATTCTGAATGATAGCTTTGCTGGATAGAGTACTCTTGGTTGTAGGTTCTTGCTGTTCATCACGTTGAATATTTCTTGCCACTCCCATCTGGCCTGCAGGTCAATAAGAGCTTTCGAGCAAGGAAGTGACAGTCCGCCCTGTGTGCCATTGGAAGCCACCGGTGAGGCCAGGGAACCTGGGAAGTGAGACCCTGAGCAGCAGAGCCAACCCTACGTGTGTCTTGCCATGTTGAGGCGTGTGCCAGAGGCTCCGTGGGGGACAGGTGCGTGGCGCAGGCGGCCGGAGTGGGCGGGATGGGGGATTCCAGGCTGGGAAGCCGGTAAGTCGCTCAGCGTCGCTGGACCAGCTCCGAGGACCGGCTGGTGTCCGGCGGGAGAGATTCAGGCGCCCGGGCAACCTTGTGCGGAGAGAGAATGAGATTCCCATCTCTCGGGGCTCTTCATCACAGTGTGTTCTTCACTCCGAGAGCCCAGGCTCAGCCCCCTGAGTGGGTGTCGGGGCCCCTGTCCGGAGAGCCGGCATGCTCCCCCCTGCGGCTCCGCCCGGGGCCCAGCGCTGGGGGGCAGCCCGGCCGCGCTCTGGGCCCCGGCTCTGCAGGCACCGGAGCTGGCCCGTCCCGTGCGCGCCCCGGTGCCTGCCCTGGCTCTGGCTGTGTCCCCGGCCGGCCCTGCTGTGGGGCCCCCAGCTCAGAGCACCCCAGCTCAGACAGGTCACCGGGGATGATCAGCGGAGGCATGGGCGCTGCCCTCTCCGCTCCCCTAACCCCGGGGCCTGGAGCTGCAGAAACCCATCTACCCCTTCTTCCTCTTCCCTCTTCGTCCCGCCCCCTTCCCACTTGGATCCCCTCCAGAAGCATCTTCCTCTCTCCTCATTCACAGGGTCGTCTCTGCAGTGAGTGTTGTGGGTGGGGCTAGTCAGCCAGCCTGCTAAGAGCACCTCCATTCCCCATGGAGGCCCACGCTCTGTCGCTGTGCGTAGCCGGCAGGGGGTGTCACCTGCCTCCTGCAGGAGGTGCAGACAGCTCATTCTTCTCTCGCTGCTCCAGCCTCAACTGAGGGGGTGGGGGAGAGGCATCATCCAGGTGAGGGCAGCCAGGGCTCCCTCTGCGACCTGGACCCGGGAGAGTGACGGGGCTGGGAGGTGGCTGCCGGCCTCCCTTTCCCTTGATCTGCGAAGGCCCCGCCCCTTCACCCTCGGCAAGGCCAGGGTTTCTGGCCCAGGCTTCAGCGCCGCCCCGTGCCAATTCCACGAGCCCCGGGTAGCCTTCCAGCACATTCCGTGCGATTGCCACACGGCCTGCCATCGGGAACCCTGACGGACGCACAGCTGCTTATGAAACGTGGGCGAGAGCCAGGCACCCCCACATGTGACGTCTCGTCAGATTCCCCAATTCCCACGGGGGGAGCAGGAATGCGAGGGGGCCTGCTCTCCTGGTAGCCGGGCCCCAGGCCGCCTGGAGCGTGGGTGGCGGCGCTAGATTCGAACCCAGGTCTTTGGGGTTCTGAATTCCGGGCTTTATGCTGTCTCTTTTCATAGGCCCTGGCTCCCAAGGCCCCCCGCCCCCGGCTCCCCTGAGAGGCTGGCTGGCCCCAACTTCCAACACGCAGTCCACAGTGCAGGCCCGGGACTTGGGGCAGAAATACTTTCAAAATCTAATTTGTTCGCATCCAGGAACACCTGCCAGGAAGGAATTTGAGGCGATCGCGCTCGACATGGAAAAGCTGAGTTCACTTACCCCAGAGGGGGCACCTGCAGGGAACGGGGGGGACTGCTCTTAACCCTTCCGTGGCGTCAGTGGGGGAGGCCACCGGCTCCTCCCGCACCCCTCACCCCGCAGAGCGGTCCGAGGGGGACTCTGGAGGTCAGGCTCACCATAGGAGGCAGAGGGGGAGAAGCCAGGGGGACTGAGAATTTCTTTATTTTTTTAAAAAATATATCTTATTGAATTTTTACAGAGAGGAAGGGAGAGGGATAGAGAGTTAGAAACATCGATGAGAGAGAGACATCGATCAGCCGCCTCCTGTACGCCCCCTACTGGAGATGTGCCCGCAACCAATGTACATGACCTTGACTGGAATCAAACCTGGGACCTTTCAATCCACAGGCCGACGCTCTATCCACTGAGCCAAACCGGTTTTGGCTGAGAATTTCTTTAATTTTTGCCTTTCCTGCTGTCGGTTTGGGGGATGTTTGAAAGACGGTTGAGCCGTGTATGAAGAATCCTTTGAATCTCAGGCAGCTTCCTGGGAGGGATGTGGGGGTTCTTCGGATCTGAGAATTTGGGGGTTTCAGGCCTCGAGAGACCACATCCCTTCTCTCCATTCCCAGTGGCTCCTTCAGACTCGACCTTCTTGACGACGGGGAAGGACATTTGAAAGAATCTGGAGTTGATCCTGCAGGGGAAAAACACTGACATCCCATCTTCTCTGTACGCGGAAGGGCGGAAATCCCACCTCAGACTGGACACACGTGGTCAGCAACTGGAGTCAGAGTCTGTTTTGTGGCTGGACTTCCCTGACCACTCTGCCCTCCCCTTGCAGTGCAAACCTCAGGTGTCTTGGGCACCAGGATGCTTGGTCAGGGTTTAAGCGACTGCCTTTGCTGTGCCCCGAGGAACTGAGGCCCGCACTGTGCGCGGGGCTCGGTTTTAAGAGGACGTGCCAGGGCAGAGTCAGACGATGCCCATCCCGAAGCCCCGGTGACGGAATCATGGAGGCGGGTGTAAATCCTAGAACTGTAGCCTGAGCTTTCTGGGCATGTGGCCAAGCTCCGGGCCATGTCTAGGCCTCCGTGTGAGTGTGTGTGGAATTACATGGTTTCTTCTTTTCTTTTTTCTTTCTAAATGGGATTGTCAGCCTTGAGAGCTAGCTACTTCGTGGTTGGGAAGGATGTCTATGAGGAACAGAAACCCACGGACAATAGTTTACAATTGTTCTATGCATTGCTTAGGATTATCTACATAAACAGTGATGTCATCTCCAAACAGGGATGACTTTGCTTAGTTCCTTCCCATCTCTGTGTCTTTCATTCCTTTTTCTTATCGATGGCCCTAATGAAGACTGACAGTCATAGGTCGGCTGTGAATGCTGAGAGCAGAGACATCCTGGTCTTGTCCCTGATCTTTAGGGCAAAGGGCTCAGTATCTCACCATTAGGTTTCGTGTTACCTGTACATTTTTCATAGATGTCCTTCCTTCATCCGAGTAGGGAAATTCTTCTCTAGTCTTGGTTTGCTGCGAGTTTTTACAACGAATGGGTGTTAATTTTTGCAAATGCTTTTTTTTTTCTTTATCAACTATATACTTTTGAATATTTGAATGGGATGGTTAATGACATTCATGGATTTTGGAATGTTAAACCAGCCTTGCATTCCTGGGATAGACTTCGGTTAGTTCTTATGTAACATCCTCTTCGTGTATGGCTGGATTCAATTTGCTAGCATGTTAGTAAGAATTTTTGCACCGATGTTCATGAGATCCATTGGTCTATAATATTCTTTTCTTGGAATATCTTTGCCAGGTTTTGGTGTGAAGGTTATGCTGACTTTTATAAAAGATGAGATTTGTACAAGACCAATATTACTTCTTCTTAAATCATTGTTAACATTTACTGGTGAAACTATTTCTGCTTCAGGTCTTCCTTTCGGGAAGGTGTTAGTCTAGCACTTAATGTAATTATTGATATGGTTGTATTTTATTTTTTTACTGTTCTATATTCTTTGCAACTGTTTGTTTGTTTGTTTTTGTTCCTCTATATTCCTCTCCTGTATTACTTGGATTCGTCAAATGCTTTTTAGTTTCTCCGTTGAGGTTTTCATGATATCTCTTTGTATTTTATAAAGATTGCTTTCGAGATTACGTGTCGTGCACTATGGATGTGATGCATAACAAATCCCACCGCCTTCGCTCCCTGCGGCCGCGAGCTATGGAGATTGAGATATTTCAGGTGGTATGAAGTCAGATCCTTTTACCAGCGATTGCTTAGAATCGGTATGGCCCGACTCCACGTAAAACCTATCACTGCGAGATCACAGCTCAAAGTTGCTTCGCTTCTCTGAGTCCAGCATCCCCAACCACAATTTTTGCCTCGGGCTGTCGAGGGATTTAGATGATCCTCTCTATGCAACCGCTCGGCACACAGTAGGTACTTACAAACGGCTCCTTTCCCAGCCTCACTCGGGGCGGGGGGAGGTGGGAACTGCGTTTGGAGTTAGCAACAGGACAGTCTCGTTCCTCATGTTTGTTTTGGAAAACAAACCTTCGCCTCGCAGCTGTGGCAGAAGCTGACCTCATCGGACATCGGGCCCTTGAAGAATCACACTCCTAATTGAACATCAGACTCGGTGAATAATCGCCGAGGCTTTTCGGGGCCTCTCCCCGAGCGTTTCCCCCGCCCCGCACCTCCCCAGGGGTCAGGCTCACCGGAGGGGGGTGGGGTGGGGGGGACCGGGACAATAAATCTCTCGCCGAAGATGGCATCTCTCTCTCTCTCAGCGCGAGCCGGGGCGGCGCTCATCTGGATTATAACCCGGTGCGGCTCCGAGTCACCTGGCGAGGTTTATGGGCAGCAGCTGGGCCCGGGCTACCTAATTAGGACCAGAGAGAGCGGTCGCCGGGGGACGGGCGCGTATGCTAGGTGCCCTCCTCCCGTGTCTGTTTCCAATAACGGCAGCAAGTAGCAGGGGCGGCAGGGCGAGGGCAGTGACATCATCCCCCCAGCTGTTTTACACATCTGTAACACGGCTCATTAGGACTCTCTTAACACCTCATCCTTCCCCGCTGCACACGGCTCCAGCCGTGCGCGAGCAAGGGGCGCGCTTGCACGTGGGGGCCCCCAGAGATCGGGCCCGACTTCTCGGGGGTCAAAGATCGGCGTGGGCAAACTCCACCAGTGACCGGGGTGGGGGGTGGCTTTCCCCAGGACATCTCCCCTCCCCACCCCCATCCGGGCGTTACCACGTGCTCCTCAAACGTGCTGATGGCAGGAGTGTGAGGCTGGCTGGCTGGCACCCGAGCGTGATCGCCGAGCCCGGGCCAGCTCTGTATCGGGGCAAACATCTGCAGCAGCTGCAGAAGTGTTTTCGCTCGTTTCGAGCATTCTCAGCTTTTCCGAGCCATGAATAACAACAATCGAATAAATCATCCCCCCCCCTCCCCGCACCCCCGGTTCGCGGGGCGCGCCTGCTTTCCCAACCAGAACAAAAAAACGGCACGTCGTGCACTGTGGATGGGATGCCTAACGAATTCCGCCGCCGTCGCTCCCCGCGGCCGTGCGCTCTGGAGATTGAGATATTTCGAGCGGCGTGAGGTCAGATGAAGGGGAGAAGCTCCCCAGATTTCACGGGGAAGCTCGAACGGCTGGAGGAGAAAACACAGGCGCCGTGCGTATTCGAAAATACAAGATGCGTGAGGTCTGCAAAAGATAAAGGTTTTTTTTTACCGATGGACGGGCTCATGGCATGCGCGGAGGGAGTCTCTAGGTTTAGAGCCCTGGGTTTGAGTTCTGTACTCCACTGAGGGAGGAACGAGGGGGCGCATTGTACCCCTTTAAATGCCCTCGCTTTTATTTATTTACTTTTTATTTTTTTATGGTAAGAATTCCTTCTTTTTTAAAAAAACATATTTTATTATTTTTTTTATAGCGAGGAAGGGAAAGGGATAGAAGGTTAGAAACATGAATGAGAAAGAGACATCAATCAGCCGCCTCCTGCACGCCCCACAGTGGAGATGTGCCCGCAACCAAGGTACATGCCCCTGACCAGAATCGAACCTGGGACCTTTCAGTCCGCAGGCCGAGGCTCTGTCCACTGAGCCAAACCGGTTTCGGCTGCCCTCGCTTTTAAAGGGGGATGATAAAAATGCCTCCGATTTTCTGAGAGGATTCCAAGAATAAAGTAAGGAAATTGCTCAGCCTTGTAGCCATCACAAGGTAAATGCGTGACTCTATTGGCCATTATGATTGTTATTCTTACTGCCGTTATTTCTCTTACAGTCCCGGCATTATGGAAATGCAAAGTAGGGATGGATAGATTCATATCTTATCAACTATTATGTGCCTTGTGTAACATGTATCACACGAATAGAAAATGATACCGCTTGCAAGATGATGAAGGTATCGCCTCTAAGAAAGAAAAAAGTGGCCCTAACCGGTGTGGCTCAGTGGATAGAGCATCGTCCTGCAGACTGCAAGGTCCCAGGTTCGATTCCGGTCAAGGGCATGCATCCTGGTTGCAGGCACATCCCCAGTAGGGGGCGTGCAGGAGACAGCTGATCAATATTTCTAACTCTCTCTCCCTCTCTCTTCCTCTCTGTAAAAAAATAAATAAAATATATTTAAAAAGAAAAGAAAGAAAGAAAGAAAGAAAGAAAGAAAGAAAGAAAGAAAGAAAGAAAGAAAGAAAAAAGGCAGCCCTCAGACCGCAGCCCGCTGCTTTCACTTCAGGGTAGTGCAGGTGATGCCGCAGTAACCAGCAAGCGGTGCAGGTTTATTGGAGGCCGTGGAGTGCAGGGCGGCGGAGGGCTCTGCTCCCTGTGGTCATTCCGGGCGGTAATTATTTACTCTCATAAGAAGTCCCACCGACCAGGTGGCTTCAGCTCAGAATTTATTCTCTCATGGTTATGGAGCCTCGAAGTCCAAGGTCAAGGGTCAGCAGGGTTTGTTTCTACTCAGGCCCCGCTCTTGGCCTGTGGATGGCTGTCTGTTCCCGGTGTGGTGTCTCCACACTGCCTTCTGTCCGGGCATGTTGGTGGCCTGATCTCCTCCTCATTAGCACATGGGCATGTTGGATATGGCACACCTGCATGACCTCACTTTAACTTCCTCTGGAGAGACCCTCTTTCCAAGTGTGGCCCCATTCTGAGGTACTGGGGGTTAGGAATGTTGAGGGGACACAGTGTCGCCCATCATGGGAACTCAGACCATTGGAGGGTCCATCTCGCCATGTGCTCCCGTGACTGTTGGGCAGGGACCACGGAACATGGCAAACTGCGCGGCTCTTCCAGGCTGGCACTCACGCCTGGACCAGAACATGTGTCATGGGCACATCTGGCTGCAAGGGCCCTGGACCAGAGCAGCGCGATGCTTCCGGCTCCCTGAGCAGAGAGAACTGGTGCCCTGTGTGCAAGCTTAGTTCTTGCAAACGACATGGTGTGATTGCAGAGATAATGTACAAAAAGGCATCTTAGAACCAGTAAGACAAACGCCATGGGAGGTTGTAATGACTGCATGGCAAGGGTGATTGAGAGTCAAGCCACCCTCTGTGGGCACCAGTTTTCTTCCTCCTCCTCTCCCTCCTCCTCCTCCTTCTCTTCTTCTTCTAAAAAATATATTTGCATTGATTTTAGAGAGGAAGGGTGAGAAAGAAAGAGAGAGAACCATCAATGATGAGAGAGAATCATTGATCGGCTGCCTCCTGCACGCCCTCCTGCATATTGGGGATGGAGCCCGAAACTCAGGCATGTACCCTGACCTGAGTTCGAACCATGGCCTCCTGGTTCATAGGTTGACGCTCAACCACTGAGCCACCCTGGCCGGAAGGCCTCCGTTTTCCCATCTGGAAATGGATCAGCTAGTTCTCTAACCATCAATACATGTAACGACCATACATTTGAACGGTCCTTAGAAGCACAAGAATACAATTCTGGAGGGAAGCGGTCACCTTTGAAAAGAACCTGATGTTGTCGGCGGAGGGCCTCTTTCTCCCCACGCAGGCCCACGAACTCAGAAAGCGCGTGTGGTGAGCGTGGCTGTGTTCTCCTCCTCACCCGTCCCGGCGTCGTCCGTGGCTCTCAGGATGTGTGGTCAGGTGTAGCTGGGGAGGTGTCGCCTTCCTCTTGCCACCCTCAGGGGTGCTCTCGTGACAAAACCTGAGACAGTGAAAAGTAAGGAGATTCTCTCCGTTCGGAGGCCACCCGCGCACAGTCTGGGGGTGGTGGGGAGGGGAAGGTGAGGAGGGGGCTCAGCTCTCTCTCCCCCCTGGGCACAGAGCAGATCAGATAAAAGGGTCAAAGCTGCTGCCAGCACGGGAATCCGGAGAATGAAGCCAGCACGATGGAGGGCGGCGGAGACAGCGGCGCACCTGACCTTGGGGGAGCCCTTGAGCTGGCTGGGCTGCAGCCAGAGTTTCTCAGTAACACGAAGCAAAACTCCGCTCTTTGGGAGAAAACACTTTGGAGCCGGATTTGCTTTCTCTGCCACCAGAAAAGATCGTCCCGGGATGCAGGGACATGACGATTTTGAGCATTTAATCAAATGTGAGCCGCAAGGATGTGCCAGAGACGATTTGGTGCAACTCTCTGGCAGCCCAGAAAGAGCCATTTCCCTCCGATTTCTGCCGTCCTCACCAGAATTCCTGCCTCGAATTTTTTTAAAATATATTTTATTGATTTTTTACAGAGAGGAAGGGAGAGGGATAGAGAGTGAGAAACATCGATGAGAGAGAGAAACATCGGTCTGCCGCCTCCTGCACACCCCTTACTGGGGATGTGCCTGCAACCAAAGTACATGCCCTTGACCGGAATCAAACCTGGGGACCTTTCAGTCTACAGGCCCACGCTCTATGCACTGAGCCAAACCGGTTTCGGCATGCCTCAGAATTTTGTTTTATGAGCTTAATGTCATACGTGGGGTGTTCATAGGAAATTCACTCATGCATGTATTGCCAAAAATGTCACCGGCGATGTCTGATATGTGACTCAGGGATGTCTTCATAAGTGAATTCCCTTTAGAGTTCAGCGAGGGTGTGGCCTCCTTCTCTTCCGAACAGACGCAGCTAACAAATCTCGTACCCCTTTTTGCTTTGGCTGCCGGGAAGCTCCGCAGGAGATTCAAAGCTCCGTCCCAAGTTACTGCACGCCACCCAGTCAGAGAGACGGTTCCCCTTTCCCTGGTTCTCGCGTTCCCTGTGCATCGTCTTTGACACGTGTTTTTGTTTTGCCCCGACCCACATTCCTTAATGGAAGAAGCATGTTGTAAACAAGTTTGGGACGAAGCTGCGCGGTCCCTCTGCGTGGAGGCCCGGGGAGCCGGCGGACGGGGAGGAGACTGGCGGGAGCCGTGCGTTTTCACGTTCCGGTCCCACACCGCGGCCTGCTTCTGACGTCAGCGTCCAGGCCCCGGGGGAGAGGATGGCTCCGCTGTGTGGCCTGGGGGAGAGGATTTGGCCGGAGTCGGACAGGCTTCGCTTGCCAGCTAGCCCTGGGCCCCCGTGGGCAAGTCACGTGACTCCTTTGAGTCTCCGTTTTTCTTTCATGCCAAGGAGGAAAGGCCCATCTCAAGGAATTGATCGTGGCGCGGGCAGGAGATTCCGAGGCCTGGCACCCAGCCCCATGCCCAAAGCCACGTCTGCCTCTTTCCAGGCATTGCCCCTGGCTTCTTGTGCCAGAGACCCCTGCCCGCCCCCTACCCTGCAGTTCCCCATCTGCCTGTGTCTGCCAGGCTCTGCCCCTTCGCCCTCAGCCAGAGCGGCCCGGTGCTCCGTACGTCGAGGGGCATTTGGTGCAGGGAGGGATGCGGGGGGCAGACGGCGCCTTTCACCAAGGTCCATGTACCTGGGAGCTCCCCACCCGCGGGGAAGAAGACCACATCCGGGCACTCAACCCAGGAAGGAAGTGTCCACTGCACCAGGTCCTTCCACACGTGGTCCCATGAGTCGAAGAGGCTTTTGCAGATCGTGGGAGGCTCGGTGGGAGCTGGGCCGGCAGCTCGAGGTCGCGCTGGATCGGGGAACATAGCGGAGCCAGGGGCTGCGCATCAGCTGGGCCCGCTCGCCCGCGGCTGCCTCGGCCCCGGCTCCACGCACGTGCTCTGCCCACCCTGGAAACAGGGGGCGGTGGGGGAATCTGCGCCCCTCTCAGGGGGTAACCCAGAAACTAAACAGAGCAACCGACCAGGCTGCCGAGATGACTTCAAAAGGAGAGCCCCTCGGCGACGCAGCCATCAGCTGGAGAACATTAGGCCCGGAGCGCAGGCAGACAACTCATTAAAGGGATCGCCCTCCTAATGAAAGCCATGCCGGGCGGGCGGGGAGACCCCGCGGCCGGGGAAGCCCCGTGCGGCCCGGAGAGCAAGTGCAGACGCTCGGCCCCGGCTTCCCCCGGGGAGACACCCGGCTTCTCTCCCGGCACCTTCTCCTCCAGACGCTCGTCGGCCCTTCTGCCGCCCCTGGCCCGGAGGCCGGCCCTTTCCCTTTCCCAGACGCTGCCGCACCCGGGATCCGGGTCCTCGCCTGGGAAGCGGCTCATGCTGCATCCGAGGCGGGGCTTACTGCTAGGTTGAAACATTTTGGGGGGCCAGGTGCCACAGGTCCCTTTGAGAGTCTGGTGAAAGAGCCCCTTTCTAGGGAAAAATACACCCAACCCCAGTTTTGTATGTAATTCAATGACGATGCTGATGCTTCCCCTGTGGGAATCCAGGGGCTGGAGCATGAGCCTTCGTGAGCCTCCGTGAGCCTCCCTGAGCATCCATGAACATCCGTGAGCATCTGTGAGCCTTCGTGAGCATCCATGAGACTCCGTGAGCATCCGAGAGCATCTGTGAGCCTTCGTGAGCATTTGTGAATATCCATGAGCCTACGTGAGCTTCCGTGAGCCTCCATGAGCATCCATGAGACTCCATGAGCCTCCGTGAGCATCCATGAGCATCCATGAGACTCCATGAGCCTCCGTGAGCATCCATGAGCATCCATGAGACTCCATGAGCATCAATGAGCATCCGTGAGCATCTGTGAGCCTTCGTGAGCATTTGTGAATATCCATGAGCCTACGTGAGCTTCCATGAACCTCTGTGAGCATCTATGAGCCTCCATGAGCATCCATGAGACTCCATGAGCATTTGTGAACATCCATGAGCCTATGTGAGCATCCGTGAGCATTCATGAGCCTCCGTGAGCCTCCGTGAGCATGCACAGGAACCTGACACCCCCCCCCTCCCCCAGAGGAAAGGCAGGATGCTGTGACCTGTAGAAAGTTCTCTCACTCTTTGGAAGCGACCAGGAACCAGGAAGATATTTTCCTCTTTTGTAAAACCCAGCGGTTGGCGGATCAATGAGCTGAGTCCATATCCCAGACCATCGTATCTCTCAGCTCCCCATCCTGGGTACCTATTCCATCCCCAACAGCTCCTCACGGTCACGAGGCGGCCACTGCTGCTCCAGCCCTCACACCCGCATTCCAGACGGGAGGAAAGGGGCCGGGAAGGAGGAAATCCAAAGGGCGCCCGGCTGAGTCAACCCTGCAGGGAGTGTGCTTTCCTGACAGCCCCACCCGGGGACTCCCGCCCCCGGAGTCACAACTCAGACGGGAATCTGGAAGGGCTGGGCCGCGTCTCCTTCGGACCCATTGCCCATCTCTCCAAAACCAGGGGCCTTCCCTAAGGGCGCGGAGGAGGAGGGGCAGTGGGGAGGAGCCGTGGGAGAATTAGGAGCAGGGACGTGGCCAGCTCGGTGGATGGAGGAGGCCTGGGAGGAGCAAGAGAAGCAGGGGAGGGTGGGGGTGTACCAGGGGCCTGAATCCGTCCTGGGGCTGCAGGATGAGAGGAGCAGATGTGGAGCTGGAATGGGCAGGATGTGGTGAAGGTGGGACAGAGCAAGTCATCGGGAACACAGCCACAGAGCCACGTGACGGATAGAAGCCTGCGGGAGGGGGAGAAAGGGGAAGGGGGAGAGGCGCCACTCCTGCTCGGCCGGATGGAGACCCAGGCCCCTGAGCGTCCAATGAGCTTCCGGGAAAGCCCCGTCACTAAAGGGCTGACTTGGCCGGGATGCCCCAAAGATGGCAGCGCCCCCGAAAAAGCCTCCCCGCCACAAAGACCCACCGCATCCTGGTTCTCCCTGTAACGAGGACGCTTTCTCAAATGTTGACTTTATAGAGCCTCCGCCACGTGCAGAACACGCACCGGTTTTCAGTGCGGTTCAAGGAGCTTTGTCAACGCGTGCGCCTCTGGTGTCACCGCCGCGCCAGTCTAGGTAGAGACTCCTCCATCCGCACAGAGTTCCCGGGTCCCTGCAGTCCATGGCCTCCTGCCTGGGGAACCCCAGATCCTCTTCTGTCCCCACAGTGGGCCTGTTTTAGGAGGCCAGGCAAATGAAATCTTTCAAAAACACTCTTTGTCTCGCTTCTTCTACTCAGCTGCCCTCCAGGGCCCCGCCTGAGCCCCTCCAGGTGGCTGCAAGCCCCCCACAACCAATGTTTGCTCACCCCTGGCTCTCTCAGCTCCGAGGGGACACCTGAAGCACATCCAACCCTGGCCCATCAGAAACCCCGGGACCTCAAGCACCGCCAGCACCCACTGGCACCCCGGCAGCGTCAGATGGCACCTCCTGCATTTGAGGGATGAAATACCTAAAAGTGCAATCTTGAGAGGGCATTCGGCAGTTCCAATCAGTGTAAGAAATACATACTATCTTTTTATTTTTTTATAGAGAGGATAAAGAGTTAGAAACATCACTAAGAGAAACATCGATCAGCTGCCTTCTGCACACCCCCCAGTGGGGATGTGCCCGCAGCCAAGATACATGCCCCCGATCGGAATCGAACCTGGGACCCCTCAGTCCACAGGCTGACGTTCTATCCACTGAGCCAAACCCGTTTCAGCAGAAATACTATCTTTTAAAAAATGGGTTTTTTTCCAGCTACGGTTGGCATTCAATTTTATGATGAGTGGTCAGAAAGCTCTGGGTTCGAATCCTGCCCCGGCCACTTACGTGCTGTGTGGACTTACTCAAGCCTGGCTATTGGAGCTCCGAGTGTCTCGGTTATAAAGTAGAGGACAGCCATAACCGGCTCGGCTCAGTGAATAGAGCGTCGGCCTGCGGACTGAAAGGTCCCAGGTTAGATTCCGGTCAAGGGAACGTACCTTGGTTGCGGGCACATCCCCAGTAGGGGGCATGCAGGAGGCAGCTGATCGACGTTTCTCTCATCGATGTTTCTAACCCTCTATCCCTCTCCCTTCCTCTCTGTAAAATATCAATAAAATATATTTAAAAAATAAATAAATAGCATAGAGGACATGCCTCCCCCTTAGCTTCTAGGTGCAAGCGAGCCAGCCGGTAAAGGGCCCCATGGGGCACCCAGGCCTGGGCCAGCTCTGCATGGCAGCAGTTTTTATGACGACGACTCTCACTCCCTGGCAGGGGCCTCGGGGTGTCCGAAGTGCACACCGTTAAGCTTCGAGAGGCTCATGTCTGGGCTAGGGGGAGCCAGTGTCGAGAATGTGGCCTGTCCCCGGGCCACAGGGACACAGTCGATGGAGCCCAGGCCACGGGCTGACCCCGTCAGGCACCACCTGGGGTGATGGGTATCTCATGCCTTGTGTCACCGGAGCCTGAGAGCGCCGTGCACCATCTCGTGTCCACGCGCGGGGAGGGAGTAGAGGCCGGCTGCTCGGGGTGGGAGTGAGAGGCAGCCCGGCATGCCGGGGAGTGGGGACGGCGGCAGGGCGCATGTTGTCCTGCCATCGACGGAGCCTCCCTTCCTGCTGGCCGGGCTGGTGCTAACTGCTCTCCTTGGTGCAGAGACGGCGGTGTCTTCTCGCACCCGCTCCCCCTCCTCTCTCCTCGATCAGATGCCTTTCCCTCTGGCCCCGCCGTCCCGGGCAGGCGTCCTCGGCAGGCAATTTCCATTCTTCTTCCCCCGCCGCCCGACTACTTTAGCGGCTGCAGCTGAAAGGAGCGCCACCTTCCTAAGAGCTCCGAGCGCCGCCATACAAGATTCACTCATCACGGATCAATGCGGGTCCGGTGCCCCTTTCCAGACCAGCACCCCAGCCAGGGAGGGGCATTTTCTGGTTGGCCCGGCCCCGGTCCTGCGCTCAGCCCCAGCTTGCGGCACAGACAGGTGCAGGCGTCCTCGGCAGGTGAGGAGGAGAGGAAGGCGGCTGCGGGAAGCAGAGGGAGCCGTGGGCCGGGACACAGAGAGCAGCAGGCGGGAGGCTGAGGCTGGTTCTGTGTGGAGGAGAAGCGGGGGGAGGCGTCAGATTGGCTGTGAGGACTCGCCTGAGGGTATGGACTTGTCAGGGGTGCGGACTGCCAGCAACACGCCTTGTCTCTGCCCCGAGCACAGAGGGTCCTCATTGGAAGGGCGGCGGGCCCTCCCGGGATTGGCAGGAGGCGGGAGAGCCGGGACCGGACGGTGAGCCGGAACCGAGAACGTCCCGGGACCGTAGGCAGGAGCACGCGCCCAACTGGCGGGTCCCCGGCATCGCCGCTGTGAGTCTGACCTGCGGCCGTCCCCGTGAATGAAGTCACCATGCAGGCAGCCATCCCACTGGCCGGGCCTCTGCCACGGGTCTGCCCCTCGCTGCAGGCGGAGACAGAGAGAGTCGGGCCTCTTGGGAGAGAGTCCACACCCTCCCCACCTCCCACCCAGGAAGCACCCAAGGAAAGCCGTGGACAGACAGACAGGGAAGGGTGACTGGGTGGTGGTGGGAAGGAGCCAGACAAGTGACAAGGGTCAACGTAGGTGTGGGGAGGGCCGGCTGAGGGGGTGCAGCTGCTTTACCTCCTCCCGGTTGGATTCTCCTCACACCCCCAGGGCTGCTCACGAGGGGAAACTGAGGCTGTGATGGGTGACGTCACTCCCCACAGCTAGTACAGTGGTGCCTAGAGATACGAGTGCCCTAACATACGAGATTTTTGAGATGTGAGCCATCGAGCGAACGATTTTTGCTTTGAAATACGAGCAACATTTGAGATAGGAGTAATCGCGAGGATTGGCCGGCTGCACACGACCCACCAGTTTACCGAGACTCGAGCGTCTCATAGTTTCCCACGCCTCAGGGTTACTGAACGAATTAAACTTGTATCTCGAGGTACCGCTGTATTCCAGAAGCGAGGCCTGGCTCTCTCTCTCTCTCTCCCCTCCTGGTCAGGTGGCGTCCACCTGGTCTCTTGTCACCACCCTCAAAGGCCGAAGCCCCTCGATGGATGCCCTGGGCATTCTCTCTCTCTCTCTCTCTCTCTCTCTCTCTCTCTCTCTCTCTCTCTCTCTGCGTCACCTGGAACTGGTCTCCAAATACCCTTTCCTGACCACCCCCCATCCCTGCGCCAAGCCCCGCCACCGTCCCCCTCACCACAGTCCCGGGGAAAGGAGGTCAAATGTGCCCTCCGCATCCTCCTGCCCTTGGTGTGCCGCTGGGTGTTGTGTCACATGCTGTTTTGTGACAGCAGAAGAGCCATAAACAGGACAGGCCGGCGGAGTCCGCGCTGGGAGCCGGGGCTGAGTCCCAGGGGCGTGGGCCAGCCAGTAATGACCCCGGCGCCAGGGCGAGGCCGGACCCCGGCTCCCCGGCTCCTTCCACCAGAGCCTTTCCCATCCCCTCGCCCCGGGACAGGGGCTCGGGGGGGACAGACACATCCTGGCGGGTCCGGAGCCGCGTCCTGCCCCCGGCCCCGCACGCTGGGGGAGCCGGCCCCTCACTTTGTGTACAGTCCAAGAAGGGAACACTTCCTGTTTGTGAAGGGGAAGAAGAAGAAAAAAAAAGCCCTCCCCGCACACAGCTCGACGGCGGCGCTCCGACATCAAAGTCTTCTTACAACACAGCATCCTAATGGCTTAAGTATCAATGAATCAGGGACATATGGATCTCATTTGCCATAAAGTGCACACGGGTTTAAAAAATCCGGAGGAAAAATGCCAGGCCAAATATGTTTCAGGTTTTATGGAACCGAAAAAAACGCTAAGGAGAGAGGTTTGCGACGGGCACCCCACCCCAGAGACAGGTCTGGCTCTGCCCTGCCCTGGCTGTCGCGAGAGCCGGGCCCCCCGAAGCCACGGTAGCGTACGCCCCGGCCCCTGACACGAGCGTGGGGAGCGACTGGGATCTGAACCGTGCGCGTGGGGTCTCGTCCTTCCCAGGAGCGCTGAGTGTCTGAGGTGCAGAGGGGGCCTGGGGGGGGGGGGTGCGTCCTATCTTGGCATGAACCCCCGGGAAAGGAGACCTCGAGGAGGCGCCCCTGAAAGCCGCCTTCCCACGTGGACACTGGGAGGAGAGAGAGAGAGAGAGGGAAGAGAGAGAGAGAGAGGGAGGAGAGGCCAGGAGAAAGGAAGGGAAAGGGAGAAGGCAGGCAGGGGCAGAAGGGCTGACGGGAAGGATGGAGGGTGGGGGGGGAGAGAAAGAACTTTTGCACGTTTTCCCACAACCGGCGCTTCCTCGGAGGGAAACACGGAGCCACACACTGCAGCATCTGATCTCTCTTGTCCCCTCTGGCTCCCCGCTTGCCACCTTGCTCCGCGAGCAGTGCCGTCAAGAAACTGGGTCAGCCGAGACCGGTGTGGCTCAGTGGATAGAGCGTCGTCGGCCTGCGGACTGAAAGGTCCCAGGTTCCATTCCGGTCGGGGGCATGTCCCTTGCTTGCGGGCACATCTCCACTGCGGGGCGTGTAGGAGGCGACTGATCGATGTCTCTCTCTCATCGGTGTTTCTGACTTTCTGTCTCTCTCCCTTCCTCTCTGTAGAAAATCAATAAAATATATTAAAAAAAAAAAAAAAGAAAGAAAGACACTGGGTCAGGTTGCGGGTGGTTCCTCGCCAGGATGTTACCCCAACACGAATCCGTGTCCTGGGGGGTGACCTGCTGGAGCCGCTGAGCAGGACAGACAAGAGGGTTAGAGCAGGGCCCGCGGCTCCTAATGAAACCTTCGCCCGGACAAAGGCTCAGAGGAGGCTGTGGTTGGGGGTGGGGGTAAGGTCTTGCAGAATTCACCTGGCTCTGCTGGGATGGGTCCCCTCCAGCTGATGGATTGATGAGCACCCCGTTTCTCTTAGGGCTTCTTTCCCCTCCTGGACCCCGAGGTTCGGGAACCAGCTCTGGCCCCTGGCGTCTCGTGCTCGAAAACACCAGACTTCTTCCATTTGGCTTTATTTTCCAGGGTTTTGATTGTGCGTGCGCGCGCACGTGTGTGTGTGTGTGTGTGTGTGTGTGTGTGTGTGTGTTCTTGTCACTTTCAAGTGGAATATGGTATGTTATAAATAAAGCCCCGCTCTCTCCCGTCCTGATCACACACCATATGAGCATGTGTGAGGGGTAGGGGGCGGGGGGGACTCGAGGGTGGTGGTGGTGGTGCGCATTCAGCGCGGGTCCGCAGCATCTGCGATTTCCCTTTGAAAGTCCCGAGGCCTGGCCCGCACTGACATGAAATTATTATGTACTTTTGTTGTACAACAAATTATCATCCTATACCGTTGCACCAGGCGTTTCTGCAGAGGGCAGGTTGTAGTAATTTTGTCATATGGAGTAATATGTCACATAGACCATTCTGGATGTAGACCAATATATACAGTTTCTGGCCTAAGCAGTAACACATGTTTGGAGGAGAGACCGGTTCATTTTACTGGAATGGACAGTAAGTAGAAACACATTCCAGATTTCTTTTTTCTTTTTCTTCTACCCCCTCTCCCCCCACCCTCCACTCCCCCGGCAGCCAGAGTGTCCCCTTTGCACTTGATCTTGGGTTTTCAGCTGCTCGCGGGGCCGGCGGGGGCAGGGGGGGGGTGCACGGGGCACTGGGCCGCAATGGCCGCCCAGCCGGGGTCCCGGAGCACCTCCCAAAGCCGCTGGGAGCGGACGCAAAGGGCGCTCAGAGGCTGAGGCACAGGCCCGGCCTGCGGGAACCTTCCTCGCTGGCTGTTTTACCCGGTTATTGGGGCACGCCTTGGGCACGGAATGAAGAGATGGCAGCCCGGGGAGGGTGATGCGGCCACTCCAGACCCTGGGGGCTCCCACGCGGAGACACCTGGGCATCTGTGTGCCCGGGTCCCCAGGGAACAGGGCACCCCCTACCCCTCTGCCCGGACGAGCCCTTGGTGAGATTGTGTCCCGCGCCACAGGCCAGCCACGGAACTGCTGCCCGTTCCAGCATCCATCCGGTTTCACCACAGCACCCCCAGACTCGCCCTGGGTGGGGACCCCGCTGCCCCCACAGAGGCCCATTCTCCTCCGGGATGACTGCAGACCCCGACGGGCAGCGGCCTCTAACGGGGATCGGGAGCCTCCCTCCTTGGGAAGGGCCGGGAGCTGCTGTGGAGGGGTCACTGGTCAGCGGGAAGACATGGCCTGATGGGGGGGAGAGGGGGTGGTGGTGTCTTGCTTGATTCCCTCTCAACCCCCAGGTCTTTCCCAGATCCTGCCCAGAGGAGCCCCGTGCCCACCTCAGCCTGCCTGGGTGTGTGTGCCTACAAGGCTCTGCCACCAGGAGAAGTTGTTCCCTCTGTTGACCCTTCCTTCCTCTCCCCCTTCCCCCACCGGCTTTCCTGCCTCTGAAGCCGGTATTCCTGCAGCTCAGAGCCGCAGAGGGAGGGTGAGAGGTAGACTCTGAAGCCGGATGGCTCTGGGGTCTCACCTTGACTCTCTTCCTGTGTGGCTGGGAGGCCATGGGCCTCGGCCTTCTCCTCTGTAAAATGGGCGTGCGGTGCCTGTCTTCCTGGTTCCCTCCAGGGACATCATTATACAGTGGTACCTCGAGATACAAGTTTAATTCGTTCCGTAACCCTGAGGCGTGGGAAACTATAAGACACTCGAGTCGCGGTAAACTGGTGGGTCGTGTGCAGCCGGCCGATCCGCGCGATGACTCCTATCTCAACTGTTGCTCGTATTTCAAAGCAAAAATCACTTGCTCGACGGCTCGTATCTCAAAAATCTCGTAGGTTAGGGCACTCGTATCTCGAGGTACCACTGTACTGTGAACATAGTATTCACTGCATGCTTGGCATGAACACAGCATGCTCTGTTCGCCCCGTTTTACCAGCAAGGGAACCGGGGCCAGAGAGAAGAGCCTTGCTCTCGGGACACAGCGGGAGGAAGCTGAGGCCATGTCCCTCAGGCTGCACCGGGCACAGACCAGCTGCCTCCTTCCCGCACGTGGCAGGAGCGGGCCTGGCGGTCTGAGGCTCCAGAGGCCTCACCAGAGCCGCCTCGAGCTGCCTCGGGCCATGGAAACAAAAACATCCGGAAAACGGCAGCGTCTGTGTGACTCTGTCCCCGGGACCCCCGGTTTCAGAGATCCACTGCTCTTCCGTGTCCACGTGCCGGCCCGGGTATGTGCCAGCTGTGCCCGGCCCTGCCCCCTCCGGGTCTCCGCTTACACACGGGCTGGGCCTGCTCTTTGGTCATTGCTGTGACTTGGTTTCCATGCCTCAAACCGCCTCTGAGCTCCGAGAGGCTGAGACCTCCCCTCTCCCCAGATTGGCACTCCCCCCCGAACCCCCCACCCCCGCCCGCTCGTTCCCGCACCAGGCGAGGGCTCAGGTGGCACCTGCCGACTTGGAAAAATGTGGAAGGAAGGGTGGCGTCTTGGCGCTCCTTCCATCACTTCACACACACACACACACACACACAGGCAAGATCACACACCAGACTCACACTCAGATTCACCTCCACACACACACACACACACACATACACACACACACACACACCCCACAGGCAAGATCACACACCAGACTACACAGACTCACACTCAGATTCACCCCCACCCCACGCACACACACACACACACACAGACTCACACCCAACACGCACCGACACCCAGACTCCTACCGCCACGCGCTCCCACCAGCTCCCGCACCACGGGCTCATACCCACACACGCCTACACTCCTGCCCTGCCCCCCCCCCCATGGGTCCTGTGTCCTTGGTGAGCGGGGTCCCAGGTGGGGGTGTGTGCCTGCTGGTTTTCATCACGTGACAAGCCTGCCCGGCGCGCGAGGCCTCGTGTGGAGCCGCGATATTAAACGGGCATGCTCTCCCCTCCGAGGTCGTTTTTTTAAGCGTGTGCATTTCACATCCATTTCGTTCCCAGCCATCGGGGGAAGGCAAGCCCTCTTGTACATGTCACATACGTTCTTGTGCGGGGGGAGGGCCTGTTTCTGGAGCCGGGGCCGCCACACGGGTGTGCCAGGGGGCAGGGGGCGGGGCCCATGGGTGGCTTTTCCATGTGGGCGATGGATGGTGGTCGCGGGGAAGGCATCTCACGGCTGGCTGTTTGCGCATTCTCAGTTTACTGAGGGCCGAGGGCCGGCATCTGTGCTGAGGCGTAGCCCGGCCGCCCGTGACCCTCCCCGCCGGTGGCAGGAAGACCCCTCCCGCCCGCCGGCTCTGACTCCGGAGGAAAGAGGGGGAGGAGGCAGGCGAGGGAACGAAGAAGGGATGTTGACACATGCTCCGGAGAGGCCCGGGAATGCTGTTTACTCCGCGGCGATCTCTCCGCCTTCTGTTGTGGCGAGGGCCTGCCTTTTACCGCGTTGCTGAAACCCCTTCAGAGTCTGCAGATTGGAGGGGCGTTCCCGTAAAAGCCTTCGCTGGACTGCAGCGGAGAGAACCCCAGATTCAAATGAGGTCCCACCGCGCACTTGGCAGCCGGGGCGAGCATGGACCGCGGGAGCCGAGAGGGGGATGATGACCATTGAGCAGAGACAGGCACAGAGCACCAGCCGGGGAGGGCCAGCCAGCGGGTCCCCGCGAACACCAGGGAGCACAACAAAACCCGGTTGGAATCTGGGGGTCGCCTCCCATTTAGTGTGTCCCCAGGGACCTGCCACGTTGCCTCTCGGAGCCTCAGTTTTCTCGTCTGTAAAATGGGGAGCCGGAGAGAGGTTGCAGATAAAGTGTGCGGCGTTGGGCAGACGGGACATATGCACGGATCTGGATTCCCCATCTGAATGTCTATATGGAAAAATCCACTGCTCTCTACTCCGGGCATCGGGTTACCTAACTTTTCCAGGCATGGGTAGCCCCGGGCCTTCCCTGCTCTCCCCACTTCCCCCGATGAAGCATGGCAGGCCGGTGCCCAGCCAGCTGGGTCAGCAAGTGTCTCAAATGGGCCAAGTCTGCCCCGCTGAGAAGAAACCAAGGATGAAAGCAGCCAGCCCCCAGAATCAAGGGACCCCCAGAAGCGAGGTGCCCACCGTGTCCCCCCATGTCTGTCATCTGCAGGCATTGCCCATCCCGGGTCCTGATCAGAGGGGAGGAGGCTCAGAGGGGGGTCCCTCCGATCCATCCGCCATGTCCCCAGCCCAACCTTGGGTATTCTGCAGTGTGAGCCGTTTTATTTTGATTTCCAAGTTCATGAGGTCATTCATGGACTCACCGTGCCTCAGGTGTGCAAGCACCTACTATGTGCCAGGCTTTGGGATGGAGCTCAAGCAGACCCCGCCTAGAGGGAGAGGCGGGCACCCCAACCCAGAGGGATGGCACAGGATGGACCCCGACCAGCCTAGCAGGGGTGGAACCCGGTGGGAGGGGGCAAGTCGGTCTTCTTAAAGGGCAAGACCCTGAACCTGACTCTTTCCTCCACGTCTCAAGACAACACGGTAGCTCAGGCCCAGTAAGTGTCCATTTCCCTTAAGGCGCTTGTCCGGTGCGTGGCTGCTTGGACACTTCTCCAAGACCAGAGGGACCCGGTGGATGATGGGGGTGGGTGGGTGCTAGTGTGAGTGTGCGGTTGAGGGAGGTGAGTGGGACTGAGGGAGGTGAGTGGGACTGAGGGAGGTGAGTGGGACTGAGGGTGCTCTAAGCAGACGGTGCCACCTCCACACCCCAGTTCAGCTGGATGCCCGGGCTGCTCCGTGCGCTGCGTCCTCGGGGAGCCGGGTGGGCAAGGCAGAGCTTGTGCCCTTTCTAAAAGCACCAGGGACCAGGTCAAAGGAGGGCCGTGGCGCCCGGGGGACACGCCACCTGCCCAGCTGGGAAGGGAAAGCGACCTCTAGCTGGCTCCCAGAGGCAGGGTGCACGGTAGTCGGGCAGGCTCAGCAGCCAGGTGGCTGGGCGGACGTGAGGAGGCAGAGACGGCCCGGCCAGGGTGGAGCTGACACCACTCCGGTGCGGCCGGAGCGTCGGGGGAGAGGAGGGAGCCAGTCCGCCGGACAGTGCTCTTGGGTCCGGGGTGACGCCGGCCTGCTATGGCCTGGCCTGGCGGGATGTCCTGATGTTACTTCACTCCGCCCTGCTTGTCTGTGTGTTTTTGTTTTTTAAATATATTTTATTGATTTTTACAGAGAGGAAGGGAGAGGGATAGAGAGTTAGAAACATAGATGAGAGAAATCGATCAGCCGCCTCCTGCACGCCCCCTACTGGGGATGTGCCCGCCACCAAGGTACATGCCCTTGACCGGAATCGAACCTGGGACCTTTCCGTCCGCAGGCCGACGCTCCATCCGCTGAGCCACACCGGTTTGGGTGCCTGTTTGTTTTTATCTGGCCCCAGTGCACCTGCTCATGGCAGAGGCGGGCGCCTCTTTCTCCTGCTGCGATGCTCACAGCCCCCGCCGCCCTCGGGATACAATCTAACCTTCTCCCCTTGGCTTTGGAGAGTCCCCGGGGGGTGAGGAGAGGGACAGGGTAGTTACGACCTTAAAGCTCTAGAGCGGGTGGGCGCGGGTGCCGGTCCCAGGTGCCCGGCTGACCGTTCGCTGGTCTCGGAGAAACAGCTCTGCCTTCCAGAGCCTCAGCTTCCTCCTCTGCGAAACGGGCCCGGGAATGAGATGATCCCGTATCTCCGAGAGGAACAGCTGGGTGGCCCCTGAGCACCTCCGACGGCCCCTCCCTTCCGGTCCTGGGAGATCCTGGGAGGCCTGGTGCTGTCTCAGCCTTCCTGCCGGGGCTGGTACCATGCCCTCTGCCGGGGACCTGGGCCCGTGACCGCCTGCCAGACCCCGCTCAGAGGGCAGGTGCTTCCTCCATGAAGCCCTCTCGGATTTTTCTCCCCCCAGCGGCCGCCACCCCCGCGGTCCTCACAATCATCATCAGGAGCATCACATGCTTTTTGGGGTCTGTCCCCCTTCCACACCCCCACTACCTGGGAGGTCGGAGTCAGGCCCTCTTACCTCTGGAACCCCAGGGGCCGGGCCCGGGTGGGACACCCCCCAGCGTGACCGACGAGAAGGCCGAGGGCCACTCGCTCATTTCGAAGCCTCGTCCCGGGCGGGGCAGGGGGTGGCAACCGGACCCGCGTGCTGGCTCAGCAGCTCTCCACCGGGGGCCGAGGCTCCGGCCAGCAGGAGGCGGACACAAAGTCACGTGTGTATGCACAGCCGGAGCCTGACCGCTGCTAGCCACCTCCCCCCCACCCCACCCCTCGGGGCCCGGAGTGCGTTAGTCACTCTCCTTTCTCACCGCTCCAGTGGTGACGTGTGCCATCGCTGGCCTGGGCTCAGCCTTCCATTACCTCATGCCCAGGCAGCACCTCCCGGTCACTGGCCGGGCCCAGCGCAGGGCGGCGGCTGTCCCTCCCACCGAGGTGCCCCCCTGGGGGGCAGTGAGAATGGGGGGAGCGCCTGCCAGAAGCAGGGCTTTCTACCCCCAGGCCGCAGGGGGCCGGGGCCAGGCCCTGGGGGTCCGGGTAACGAGGTCCCAGCTGAAAAAGCCCGCAGCCAACCTTCCCTGGGGGTCAGAGTATCTGCTGGCATTTGCTTGGGGCCTACTGTGTGCCAGGCTGTGGGCTGGATGTGTCACACACACGTGAATCTCATTTAACTTCCCAACTCTAAGAAACACGCATTGACAGCCCCTTCCCCATGTAACAGCACAAGGAGGCACAGAGAGGGTGAGTCACTTGCCCCAGGCCACACAGGAATTGGGACCGGAACGCTGGGCTCCAGAACACGCGCTCTTGAAAGCTTGATGCTTCTTCCCATTTTAGAGACAGAAAAGCTGAGGCCAGACGGGGAAGCGCTCTCTTCTTTAATATATATTTTTGTAAAAATATAGTAAAGCCCAGTCCTAGCGGGTCTACCCCTGAGAGCGTGCATCCTCTGGTGGGAAAAAGCCAGTTCTTTCCTGATTCAGGGCCCTCCCCCGATTCTCGCACTTTCCTCTTCTTCTCCTCGACTGAGTGGCTATGAACCAGGAGGTCACGGTTCGATTCGGTCAGGGCACATGCCTGGGTTGTGGGCTCATTCCCCAGGGTCAGAGGTGCAGGAGGCAGCCGATCAATGATTCCGTCTCACCATTGATGGTTCTCTCGCTCTCTCCCTCTCCCTTCCTCTCTGAAATCAATAAAAACCTGTTAAAGCCCAGTCCTGGCAGGCCTACCTCTGAGGAGCCCCCAGATCCGTTCCCTCGCCCCTCTGGTTCTCCTGCCCCGGGGCCTGCGTCCTCCACACGGTAACTGTGCCCACAGGAGGCCCCAGCCACACCTCTGGTGGCCTGACCCTGACCCTGACCCCCTAAGGATTTGGCTGGGCCTGGCTCTCTCCAGCCTCATCTTCCGCCACCTCCTCTGCTCCAGACCAGCCACGCCATGCAACGTGCCCCGTGTTTCAGGCTCTCTCCCGCTCTCGGCCTTCGCCTCCGCTGCCTCTGCCTGGGAGCCCTTCCCCCTGCTTTGCCCGCAAGGTCATGCTCACGGTCCCAGCTCTGCTTCATCTTCCGGGTGCCTCAAGCCGGGAGCGGTTCGAGTTGGGGCCCCCGTGGGTCTAGGGCCTCCCTGAGGGCGAGGCCTCCTCTTCCCAGGCTCTGTGCCCCGGTTTCCAGCTCCACTCGCTTGTCAAGTTACAGCACAACGCGAACAAATCCGCGTGCACCTCCCGGGCTTAAAGGGCCAGAACTAGGAAACAAAGAAGAGCATTCGCTCACCAGAACGCTCCCTGAGGAGCTGAATCGATGGGCACTTTTTGTTCAGTAACTATTTCCCAAGCCCATTCTGTGTGGCCCAGGCTCCGTGCTGGGCTCTGGGCTAGAGGCGGTTTGGTCGGATGCTGTAACATAAGACACAGAGAGACCCGGCTTGCTGGGGGTGAGGGGTAGGGGGATGAATAGTGGGGAGAGAGGGGGAGGGCGGATACGGAGGAGAAGGGGAGAAAGAATCAACCCAGAAGGGAGTAAGTAAAGGCATCATTAGAAATTGGGGGGAGGCACCCAAGGGGTGAAGCCAGGGGCGGGGAGAGAGTGGAGGGGCTGCCAGGACGGCGTGGCTGGCCGTGGACTTGGTGTTTTCCTGAGACCACATGTTGGGAGAAAGGCAGGCGCACCCCCTCACACACACCGGGAACACACGAAGGATGGCTTTGGCCTCCCGTGCGGGGAGGGGGAGGCCTGGGTGGCAAGGAGAGGGCAGCTCCTCAGACCTCTGCTGCCCCTGGGAGGTGGCCGGGCTCGTGGCTCAGAGCCAGCTGCATCTTGTCACGTAAATAACAGTGATCCTGGCCTTCGCCGGTCTGGCTCAGTGGATAGAGCATCAGTCTGCAACGGAAGGGACCCGGGTTCGATTCCAGCCAGGGCACATGCCTGGGTTGCGGGCTATATCCCCAGTTGGGGATGTGCAGGAGGCAGCTGATCGATGATTCTCTCTCATCGTTGATGTTTCTCTCTTTCCCTCTCCCTTCCTCTCTGAAATCAATGAAAGATATATTTTTTTAAAAAAATAAAAATAAATAAGTAACAGTGATCCTGACTTGACCATCCTTCACCTCCCTGTCCTGGACTAATATCGGGGAGATAGCACAGAGGGTTGGCATGAGTTTAACTGAGTCCAGTGCTTCCATCGGCCTCATAGATTGCTCTTTTTATTATCCACTAGAAGCCCGATGCACGGAGATTCGTGCTAGAGAGGGCTTACCTTTCTCTGGCTGCCGACACTGCTTTCCCACTCCGGCCCAGCCCCTTGCCCCTCAGGCCCCGAAACCACCTCTTTCCACTGCAGCCCCTCCTTCCCACACTGCCTGAGAGACCGGGGGCGGCTAAGTATGCAAATTGGCCGCCATCTTTGTTGAGTTAATTTGCATATCACTCCTGATTAGCCGGTGGCATAAGGCAAGTATGGTCCATTTACATGTTTGTCTATTATTAGGTAAGATAGATATAAAAGCCTAATGTGTAAAGTCTTCATAAGTAAAGTGTCCCCTCCAGAGCTCTACGACCAGGAGTTTGATTGTTTGCTATGACGTGCCCTGACCACCAGGGGGCGATGTGGAATGAAGGAAGGCCCTGGCTGGCAGCCAGCAGCCGCTAGGGACCCTACCAGTGCACAAATTTTGTGCACTGGGCCTCTGGTTCATTAATAAGCAGGTCTCAGGAGCGTGAGCAACTGCTCACATCTGGCCAGCAGAGAGCGGTGCACAGAAAGGCTGCCAGGCTCACAGTCCGTCGCAGGCGGACACCAGAGCATCCACGGTGCCCTGGGTCGGCTGTGCCGGTTCCCCAGGGAAAGTCCTCGCTCAGATTTACGGGGCGCGGGGACAGGTACACACGTGCCTGGCTATTCCTTCCTCCCCTCCAGCGTTTCCACCGGGGAAGCTCGGTGCCGTCATGGAAATCGGAGGTTTATATCCTCATTAAGCGCGATGAGCAACCTGATCCTATCTGCGCCCAACGTGTCAGCCAGCGATCAGCTTCAGGCCGGGACCAGACCGAGAAAGAAAAAGTGCGTGTGCGTGTGTGTGTGTGTGTGTGTGTGTGTGTGTGTGTGTGTGTTTAAAAAAGTCCTTTTATTGTTTGTTTTCCCTACGGCAACTTTCCTCTGATTTGAAATCACGTGGTTTCAGTGAAATATGATCCATATGTTTCCGACTCACTCGACGATCAGCTAACGATTGTACAACTGGCTTTGAAGGGACAGCGCTCGGTCCCGAGTTTCGGCATTGTCCTCGCTGGCGTCAAGTGGCTCTTGGGAAAGGTTTTGTGGCTGAGGCGCTTTTCTGGTCAGATTTCCGTTTCCTTGTGGATTTGTGGTGGCTGCTGCTTCCTGTTTCTCCTCCTCCTCCTTCTCCTCCTTCTCATCTCCCTCTTTTTTATTTATTTCTGGTAAGCATTCATTAGGACTCGAATACAGGAACTTAGTGGAGCTTTAGCCTTGTCTGTCACGATGAACGAAGCCACCTGTAAATTTACCCGGACAAACCCACGTTCCCATCACACGAAACCCCCGCGGCCTAGGAGGCTGCCTGAGCGTCTCAGTGAGGCCACGGGAGCAGGAGGAACATTCAAAGAACATCCAGGCTGAGAACCAGACTCATAAGATTTCAAAACTGGGGATCAAGCCGAGACCAGTTTGGCTCAGTGGATAGAGCGTCGGCCTGCGGACTGGAAGGTCGTAGGTTCGATTCTGGTCAAGGGCATGTACCTTGCTTGCGGGGACATCTCCACTGTGGGGCGTACAGGAGGCAGCTGATTGATGTCTCTCTCTCATCGATGTTTCTGACTTTCTATCTCTCTCCCTTCCTCTCTGTACAAAATCGATAAAATATATTTTTAAAAAAACAAACAAACAAAAAACTGGGGATCAAACGGTCTCGGACAGTGGTCGGCAAACTCATCAGTCAGCAGAGTGGCAAACCACTGCTCGAGAGCCGCAATTTGCTGACCACTAGTCTGGGCCATTTTTTTTTTTTTTTTTTAGATGTTTACTCATCAGGGTCCAGGTTGAGGGATGGGGGATGCGTAGGAATTTTCATTGAATTTTACCTGAGAAAATTTAGGAGCTCAAACGTGAAAAGTGAAGGGACCCAAGGTCAAGGGTAGATCTCTGTCTTCCTGTTTCGTTTTATCCCGCACCCTTCCCTCTCCCCACGTCGCATCCTTTGCCAAGTGCAGAGGAGTTTTCTCTCCGTCAGCCCTTCCCCGTCGGTCCTGTGTGCTCCCACTGCCCGCAGCCGCTCTGTCACACCAGGACTGGAGCCTCAGATTCACCTCTCCCCATGGGTCTCCCAACCCCTGTCCCAGGGAATCTTTCTAGAATGTAGATAAGAGCATGTCCCTCTGATGCTTAAACTCCGTCTGCGTAGCTCAGCATGGATCATTTTGCCCTCACTTCAGTTCTAAAAGGGCTGAGCTGCAATCTCCCCATTTCACAGACAGGAACACTGAGGCTGAAGAGACAGAGTCACCCAGAGAGGAAGGGGCAGGGCAGGAGGTCCAGCCCCGAGCCCTTGCCATTGCCCACAGGTGCCTGCAGGAATAAGGGCAAACTCCTGCGCCTGGCCCCCAGCCCTGCGGACCCCTGGCCACGGCCTCCGAAGCCACATCTCCACTCCCCTCCCGCGCTGGCCCGGCCTCCAGCTCTCCCGAAACCCTAAGCTCACGCGGCCCTGCCCGCATAGGTTCCTCCGCTGGGACATGCCTTCCCTCCTGGCCCAGCCGCGCCCAGCAGGCTTCCGTCAGCCCCTCCCTCCGGACCAAGCTCTGGGGTCCCCTGCTGTGAACCTTCCTTGCCTGACCCACCTTGGGTGGCCACCCAGTGTCTTTGCCCACTCAGTGTCGGCTGCCCCTTCTCCCCGTGCCAGCACCCCGCTGGGGGAGCAGGGAGCCGACTTCCTCCTTAGGCCTGGCCAATCAGTGACCCCATCAGTGACCCCACCTCGCTGGCCATGGCCCCGTGACCCCCCACAAATCCAATGACGGTCGATCCCGGGAATTCGGTTGAAGGGAAAAGTAAACGAAAACCATGGTGACCTTGTGGCGTGTGGAGCAGGTGCCTCACCTGCAGGGAGTGGAGCCTCCTTAAAGCTGGAGTCAAGGTGGCCAAAAGCACAGCCTGAACTGGGGGGCAGGGGGGTGGGGAGACCCCCGTTAATTACCTTCAGGTCTGGAACCAACCGCACCTGAAGCCAGCTCCCTGCTTGCTCAGATATCTGAGCCAATCAGTCTCTGCCTCTTCGCCCTCAGTCACTTGTCACCGAGGGACAGACACATTATCATCCAGGGGGACCCCTGTTTCCCCCGTGACCTCCGGACCCACGGGAAACGTCAGCGTCCCCCGTACCCGCATCCAATTGCGATGTGTTTGTGCGCACGTCTCTGCTCCTGGGAGGAGGACGGTGCCTTCCCAGCTCTGTTGCCTGGCACAGGCTGGGGAGCAGCAGAGAGCTGGCGTTCCAGTCATGGTCTTTGAAGTCAGGCAGGCCCGGGTTTGAGCCCCAGCTCTGCCACCTGCCAACAGCACAGCCTGGGCCCCTGTCCTTCCTTCCTCTGCCTCTCAGCGGCGCGGTCTCCCGAAGGCTCATTAGGAAGGGTCATGAGGAGAAGGCGTGAGGGCATCTCCTCCACCCTGAGCACAGAGCCGGCCTGTCCAAGGCATTCGTGAACGGCAGTCCTCGTTCTGAGTACAGGCTGGTCCCGGGGCGGCGGTCCCCTGAAATCACACCGCCTGGGCGCATGCCCGAGGGTGGGGGCAGGTCCCACACACACGCGCACACACCCACGGTCACCCTGAAAGTGGCGGCATTGTTCCCGGGCGCGCGGAGACCGGGCTGGGCCAGGCCTGGCAGCGTGGGAAGAAATGGGCAGCTCCCCTCAGCCCTGCCCCCCGAGGCCAGGGCAGTTCCCGGGGTGGGAATGTGGGTGGAGGCCGATCTCCCTTCCCAGGGCTCTCTCCGCTGATCAGCCGCACCCCTTCACCCCAGACTCGGTTTGGGGGTTCTTGGCTCTGGGGGAGCCGTGCCTGGCTAGAGCTCAGGTGTGGGAGTCAGGCCGTCCTGGACTATACCACCTCGGATCTCCGTGTTCCTAGCTGTGTATCTCTAAGCGAGCGACTTAGCTTCTCGGAACTTCTGTTTCCTCGTGTTGGAAATGAGCTGTGGAGGAGAAAAACGAGGTCATAGAATGTAAGGCTTTGACCAGGGCCAACTAATGGTAACCATTAGCATCATCAAGAATTAAAATAAAATCCACGAGGGTGTCTGTTGGTTCCTAAGACCATGGGAAATAAGTGTTTTCCGCTGGTCTTAGGCGACCCCTGTGAAAGGGTTGTTGGACCCCCAAAGGGGTCTCGACCCACAGGTTGAGAACCGCTGGACTAGACGCTCCAGGGAAAAGAGAGAGTGAAAGCGTTACAGGGCAGTGCCGTCCCTGAGTGACCGAGAATGTTCTTAGGAACTGGGCCGGGGTCGAGGGCCAGGGCCCAGAACCCCATCTCCCTCCGTGGCCAGGCCAGGTGCCTCTGAAGCCCCCCGGTTTGCAGAGAGGCTGTGGGTGCCTGGAGGAATTCCTGGGATCCAGCGGGGGGCTGCCCTGGGCTCACCCTCTGACCTCGGGCATGGCACCCCCTCCCGGGGCCTCCGTCCTCCTGTCTCTGGAAGGACAGGGGCCGGGCTGGGCCAGCTCGCCTCCACGGCCAGGTATGGAGCTCCGTCGCTCACGTGGCTCAAGGGGTGTGTGGTGTGGAAACATCTCGCTCCATCCGCTGCCCCATCAGTTCTCCACCCGATCTTCCGTCAGGGCACAGGTGCCCCACCGGTGGGTGGCATTCTGCCTGCACAATCCCCACGGGCTCCTTTCCAGCGTCACCCCTTTCCCTCCTGCTCAGGAGGGCTTATTGGAATGCAAACAAGAAGGAAGGCCGACACCGGTGTGGCTCAGTGGCTAGAGCGTTGTGGGCCTGCGGACTGAAGGGTCCCAGGTTCGATTCCCATCAAGGGCATGGACCTTGGTGGTGGGCACATCCCCAGTGGGGGGCGTGCAGGAGGCGGCTGATCGATGTCTCTCTCTCATCGGTGTTTCTAGCTCTCTATCCCTCTCCCTTCCTCCTGGTGAAAAATCAATAAAATATATTTAAAAAAAAAAAAAAAGGAAGGAAGGAAGGAAGGACAGTGTCAGAGGCTAATGCTGGCCATCCTCGAAGTTGTGTGATTTTAGCCCAGACCGCTGGACTCGCCCCCGCGCTGTCGGGAGCGAGTAATGACATTGCCAGGCTGCCCCGCTCGCGCTGACCCGCAGGTTGTCTAGACGCAGCGGATCAAAGCCGCGCGGTAACGAGCCCCCGAGGACGCGCGCCGGCTTCGGATCCACTTAAGGAGCCGAAGCAAATGGTATTTTAATAGTGGGTGTCAAAACCCCGCCGAAGCGGGGAACTGTGTTTTAATATAGACCGGGGTGGGGGGAGGGAGGATGCGGAGGCCCCGGGGGGTGGGGGGATAGACAGGGCTGGGGCTGCTTGGCACAGACAGCTCAGGACAGAGGGAGGGGGGAAAGGAGGAAGGGAAGAGGGGCGGGCAGAGGAGAAGAGCCAGCAGGCGCACCGAGGGCTCTGCTGTGCTGAGTGTCTCTCTGCCCCGTGAGTCCCAACGGCTCAGATACTGTCCTGAAGCCACCGCAGGGCGTGTGCATGCGTGTGCATGTGTGTATATGTGTGTGACCATTTCAGACCACACACAGACACTCCCAGCACAGGAACCAGGGAGCACGGCAGAGGACGGGACCTCAGGCTGCTGCAACGCTGGCAGAAACCAGCTGGCTCCACACTGAGTCCGTGGCACTGGGCACCGCAGGCAGCCCCACCCGGACCCCCAGCGCTGCAGGCCCATCCGACGGGGGTTTCACCCGTTTTGCTGACAAGGGGCCAGGCAGCCTTGCCTTCCCTCTGGGGGTGCGGACTAGACATTGGTGCCCTCCTGTCCCAGTTCCTCATCGTGGTCCTGTCTTTCAAGTCCTAACGCGCCAGCTTGGCAAAACCCGGGATCAATCTAGCATCTCCTCTAGCTCAGCGTGTGCATATCTAGGTTTTTATTTCAAAATGATGTTGGGGTGACAACAGAGTTGAAAGGCAGTGAGAGAGTTCCCACCTCCCTTGCCCCAACCTCCCTCCCGCCATCATCCTCCGCAGCAGCGGTTCTCAACCTGTGGGTCTCGACCCCTTTGGGGGCCGAATGACCCTTTCACAGGGGTCGCCTAAGACCATCGGAAAATGCAGATATTTACATCACGATGCATCACAGTAGCAACATTTCATGGTTGGGGGTCACCACCCCATGAGGAACTGTGTGCAAGGGTCGCGGCCTTAGGAAGGTTGAGAACCGCTGCTCCACAGCATCGGCCTCCGCTGGAGCCCCGAGTGACCCTCCTACCTCACCTGCCCGAGCATCACCTTCACGTGACTCTCTTCGGGGGCGGCCTCTGTCACAGCCAGCAGGTTGTGAGGCCTCCGTCTGATGTCACGAGGAATGGCTCCTGCCAGTAACCCCAGC
Source organism: Lasiurus borealis (assembly GCA_004026805.1). Lineage (NCBI taxonomy): Eukaryota > Metazoa > Chordata > Mammalia > Chiroptera > Vespertilionidae > Lasiurus > Lasiurus borealis. The sequence goes on along the minus strand of PVJN01007319.1, from coordinate 15,546 downwards.
CGGGCCTTTGCTGCTGTTGTGCCCCCGAGAGAAGCGACAGCAGAACCCCAAAGTCCACGCAAACAGCAGAGACATCGCTGTTTCCCATCCCAAACAGCCAGGGGGTCAGAGGCTCAGTCCCTGTGGGCTGATGTCTGGGTGCATCTCTTTGGCTTGGTTCTTCCTAAAAGGGGGAGGGGAGCGGGGAGGGGGGCAGGGAGGAGATGGCTGCAGCATCTCTGGGCATCACATCTTCATCAGCAGCGGCCACAGGCCCACGGGAATGGGGTCAGAGCGGAAAGGCCTCTTCCCGGGGCCTCTGTCGGGCGCCTTTCCGAAAAGCCCCCGCAAACTGTCCCTAACATTTCACTGGCCAGAGTCCTGGGTCCCACCCAGGGCCAAGCCGGGGTGAGAACAAGCCTGACGCAGTTTTGGAGCCAGAACACACCGGGGCTCCTGTTGGCCCTGAAAGAAGGGCACGTGGCCGCGGGGGAGGAGACCAGCGGGATGTGCCATCGGCATCTCGCGGCGTCTGACCGTCTTTCCCGGTGGAAATGAGGCCACCCTAAATACGCTCTCGCATCAAGATTTTTCACATTTAAAACATCTCCTTGGTGCCCAAACCGGTGTGGCTCAGTGGATGGAGCGTCGGCCTGCGGACTGAAAGGTCCCAGGTTTGATTCTGGTCAAGGGCAGGTACCTTGGTTGCAGGCACATCCCTAGTAGGGGGCATGCAGGAGCCAGCTGATCGATGTCTCTCTCTCATGGATGTTTCTAACTCTCTATCCCTCTCCCTTCCTCTCTGTAAAAAATCAATAAGATATATTAAAAATATATATATCTCCTTGGTGAGGTGGTTGGAGACAGACAAACAGACGCCCACACAAATACACACATGCCTCAGTGTTCCCTTAAGCACCGTGCTTGATTTTGGGGACTTGGGAGGGAGGGGAGGCATCTGGGCAGAGGAATTATCTGTCTCATTGCCCTTGAGCCTCGCCCTCCCCCCTGTGGCCCCTGTTTTCCCCCCTTCTCCCCCCCAAGCTGGCCGGATCAGCTCTCTGTCTGTTTGAGAAGCTTACCTGGAGGGTGAGAGCCGCTGGCTGGGGTTAGCGTGTTTTGACCGTGTGCCCGGGCACAGACTGTTATCAGCTGACACAGACCACTGATTACTTCCACGTTTCCCTTCTCTGCTCTTCCTTTGGCTTCTCCTTCGAGTATCTTTCGAGCTCTCGTCTGGTCTAGTCAAAACACGCTGCCAATCCCAGCCCCAGAATGTGCAAAATCCAGCTTTAACAATTCAGCAACACCTTCAGCCAAACAGCGGACTCTGTGCGTCGACTAGCCACCTCTCTGGGAACCTTGCGACGTGCCCTCTGAGGAGTGACGCTCTGTGGTCCCCCAGGAGCCAGAGTTAATGAACCCCCACCAGATTCTGGATTCCCAGAAGTGGACTCTGTTAGTCAACCTGCACACTAGCTCTTGGGCACTGTGTTCGTCAGGATGGGTCTCGCTAGCTGCTGTAATAGGTGCTCTGGATCCCAGCGGCTTAACCCACGAGGATTCTGTACAGTGGCACCTCGAGATATGAGTTTAATTCGTTCTATAACCTTGAGGCGTAGGAAACTATGAGATGCTCGAGTCTCGGTAAACTGGTGGGTCGAGTGCAGTGGCCGATCCGCGCGATGACTCCTATCTCAACTGTTGCTCGTATTCCAAAGCAAAAATCGCTCGCTCGACGGCTCGTATCTCAAAAATCTCGTATGTCAGGACACTCGTGTCTCGAGGTACCACTGTATCTTCTGCCCACAAAGTCTCATCGGGGGTTCTTTAGCAGTTTTCCAGGTGGTGACTCGGGGACTCAGGCTTTTTCCATCTTGCTGTGTCAGCTTCTTCTCTGGCCCCAGATTCTCTCTCTTCGGCCAGGGGATGGGGAGAGGGAAGATGGAGCCATGCTGGAGAGGCCTAGCAGTCTGCGCCTCACCTTTTCTTGACGTCCAGTGGCCAGAATGTCCTCACGTCACCATTCCAACACAGGAGAAGCAGGGAATGGTGATTTAGCTGCCGGCCCAGGAGGGAAGGAATCATCAGCCGCTTCATCAAAGACACCTACCTGGGCTGGGGGCTTTCCATGTGTCACCTGGTAAGTGGGGCACTGAGTCCCCAGCTTTACAGGTGGGAACACTGAGGATAGAGGGGTGAAGAGCGAACCCGAAAGTGTCAGAGTGAGAGCATCCCTCACGGGGGCTGCTTTGTACTTGAACCTTTCCTGTCTGGGTGCCCCACCCTCTGGGAACCCACCTTGGCATAAGCCTGCAGGAAGGGGCCCGGGTTTATTTTTCTCCAGATTTCCCCACCGCTTTGAACATGTGTCTTCAGCGGGTTAGGACAATTAACATGCCTGCCCCCAGCCCACCAGTGTCACCTTCTTCATCACAAGGTATTATTCTTATTCCAGAAAATAAGAATAACAATGCCGATACTGGTGTGGCTCGGTGGATAGAGCGTCGGCCTGTGGGCTGAAGGGTCCTGGGTTCGATTCCGGTCAAGGGCATGTATCTTGGTTGCGGGCACATCCCCAGTAGGGGGCGTGCAGGAGGTGGCTGATCTATGTATTGTCCCAACCCGCGGGTTAAGTCAACGAGGACCCTAGAGAGGGAGTGGGGATGAAAGGGACAAGAGACACAAGGAATGGAGACAAGACGAAGTTTGATCAAGTCTCGTTTATTCAACAGGAGTTCGGGGTATTTATAGGGAGAAGGAGGAATGAGGCCCAGCCCTTAAGGGGAAACACCTGACTATGGGAAAGAGCTAGGGTTTGGGGTAATAGAAACCTAGCCCGAGGTTAGTGCTAACGTGGCTGGAGCTTACTACAAAACGGCTGTGAAGCACAACAAGTTTCCCACAGTGTATCTCATCGATGTTTCTAACTCTCTATCTCTCTCTCTTCCTCTCTGTAAAAAATCAATAAAATATATATTTAAAAAAAAATAAGAATAATGATGGTAAAAAAAAAAAAAGAGCAACTCGCTTCTCGGATTGCCGCGGAGATTTCTCTCTCTCTTTTTATTCCCAAACACTCCTCTTCCCTTGTGAATTATGCATCTGAGTTCTTTGTTCATGCCAGTCGGGTCCGGGTAACTCTCTCGCCTCTTTCCACACGTGTGTACGTGCAGAGAGTCCCGGGTCCGAGGCCTTGGCCCGTCGTTTTTGCCACCTTCCTTCTCCCTTCTCCCTTCGGCACTCCATTCTGTCCATCTCTTTCTTTGTGATCCTTCCTGAGGCTTCTGCGTCTAACCAGCCTCCTCTCCCCAGAGGTCTGATAAATATTCAGGTCTTCCCCCCTCAATGGTTTGGGGTTTTTTTTTTAGACAAATATTCAATTCTCTGGTGCATCTGGAATGCATTTCAGTGCACAGCCTGATACAGAGGGTCTAACTGTAGGTTCGTAATTTGCAGGAGGGGGGAGGCCTCATTCACACGTCCCAGTTCCCTTCTCTCCCCCTCCCCTCGAGCTGCTTCCCTCTGCTCCAGGCCAAACAGAAGCACAGACGCCAGAGGGACAGGAAGGAGAGCAAGCAAGGCTGTGATCGCGTCCCCCTCATCCAAGAGACTATTCTTGGTGTGGTGCTCGGTTGAACATTTACTAACGGGAGTTTTCTGTGCGGTGCACAAATGGTGACGCTGACGTCACAAGGAGACAGAAATTATTATCAGATGTCCCCACGAGATAAAAATCATTACCCTACTCTACAGATGAGGAAACCGAGGCGTAAGTCACTTGCCCACGGTCACACATGCGGGTGACTGCAATTTTTTCTTCACAAGCCTCATTTTCTCTGGTTACTTATGATCTTGTCTTCTAGTTCTTCACTTAAAATGTACCATATTTTCTGGCATATAAGAAGACTTTTTAAAAAAATATATTTTATTGATATTTTTAAAGAGAGGAAGGGAGAAGGACAGAGAGAAACATCGATGAGAGAGAGAGATCAATCAGCTGCTTCCTGCATATTCCCTACTGGGGATGTGCCCACAACCAGGATACATGCCCTTGACCGGAATCAAACTTGGGACCAAAGGCCGACACTCTATCTACTGAGCCAAACCGGTTTCAGCTAAGACGACTTATTAACCCAGGAAAATCTTCTCAAAAGTCAGGGGTCATCCTATATGCCGGGTGTCATCTTATAGGGCGAGTATATCCCAAACTCTATATTTTAACTGGAAAAGTTGTCTTAGACGCCAGAAAATATGGGTACGCGTTTTCTGGAAATTAAGGTCATATGACTTAGGTGAATTCATTTAAAAGAAACAAACAAATCAACAACCTTGAAGTGTTTAGGAGCTCCCAGAGTAGAACAAGATACCTAGGAGGATCTAGAAGCTCCCCAGAGAGGCTGGCCTCACTGGACTGACCGGGAGCCACGGTTGCCTCCGCCAATGGGAATGGAGAACTCATGCAGGTCTGGGGCGATGGCGGGATGTGGCCTGAGTGGGCATCTCCTCTATTGACCTTCCTGGGTTAGGATGGTTTCCTTTTTGTGAACTTGGAAGACTCCTGGGGGGCAGGAGAGGAAAAAGGAGGACTGAGCGGGAAAATGGGAATAAACACAAAATCCCCACTAAGAGGCCTGCCAGCTCGTCACCTCTCCTCTCTGTCCTGTGTCCCGTCCCCTGGGACTGGGGACACAGCCCCTCTTGACAGACCTCTCCAGGTGAGGACCCGGGGTAAGAGAATCCGGGTGTGCCTTGTGCGTGGCCCGAGCATCGAGCTAGCTCGGCATCCTCCCAGGACATTCCCACGGTGGCCCTCTGAGGAGAGCGTGAAGGTCGGGGTTTGGTGACCAGCTGACACTGGCCGGAGGGTGTGCTCCACTGCACTCAGCACAGAAAAGGCTCCTGAGTCAGAGAGGAAAGCAAGAGGTTGGACAGGGAGGAGGAAGACAGTCTGTTTGTGGCCAAGGGTTTCTAGAACAGGTGTCTTACTTTAGTCCTCTGAACCACCATGTGAACTTGGTGCTGTGGACCCTCCTGTAGATGTGTGGACGGCAGGCTGAGAGAACCAGCTCAAGGTCACATGGGACTCCAGGTCTTCTGGATCGCAAAGACGGGGGGACCCAGAACACGTGGTGGATCCCATACAGCAGGGCCCCAGGCAGCAATGACCGAGAATGGGAGAGCCTCCATCCTCAGCACAGATACATGCAGAGGTCATGACCTTCCAAGCCGGAAGCGACCAGCTTCTCCAAAGGGTGGCCATACCGGAAGGGAGGACATGGGTCAGGTCTTGGAGGAGTGCCAGCGAATGGCACCTTCTAGGTCAGCAAAGTCCTGATCGTCACGTTGGTCTCCATAAAACGCACCCAACATCAGGCCGTTTTCACCTGGCAAGCTGGCGGGAGACAGGTTTCGGGAACCAGCAGCCCAGCCATCCCTCCATAAGCTGCAATAGAATCCTCGGCTCGTGTCCCTTTAGGTTTAAACAGGTTCCCGCGTTATTAAAACCTGCTGAACGGGCGGCGGCGGTGGCGGCCGGGCGCACAGGTACGGAGCCCGGGATGGAGACAGAGCAAGCCTGGATCCTGGGTCCGCTGGCCTCTGCCAAGAACATCCACCCGCCTGGGAGAGTTGTAAAGGCAACAGAGTGCTTTATGCTTTGTCTGTTGGTTGGCCAGTTTCAAGGAAATCTCGATGGAGAAAGTTTGAAAAACGCAGGGAAGTATAAAGAAGTGGGGAGAAAAAAATCACCCATAATCCTATCAGCCAGTTATAACTGCTTTCCAATATGATCTTTTTCTCGCTGAGGTTTCTTTCCGAGCGTTTACTTTTTAAATGACTGTGGTACCTGGCTCCAGACCTCCTACCTCCTCTCCGGACTAGAGGAGGTGAGACCCATTACCTCTTGCAAATAATACACATTTCTAATTATGAAATGCAATAGGCTCATTAGAGAACATCAAACATTTCCAAAAATTAGATTAGGGTCTCACTACGCAGAAAATGAGCGAGAGGGGTAATTTTCCTTCCTGTCTTCTTTCTTTGCATTTTCTTAAGTATTATATATATATATATATATATATATATATATATATATATATAGCCGAAACCAGTTTGGCTCAGTGGATAGAGCATCAGCCTGTGGACTGAAAGGTCCCAGGTTTGATTCTGGTCAAGGGCATGTACCTTGGTTGCAGGCACATCCCCAGTAAAAGGTGTGCAGGAGGCAGCTGATCAATGTCTCTCTCTCATCGATGTTTCTAACTCTCTCTTTCTCCCTTGCTCTCTGTAAAAAAAAAAAATCAATTAAAAATATATATATTATCTAATTTTGCATTTCACGTCCTTTTTATTTTTAAAAATATATATTTTTATTGATTTTGGAGAGGGGGAGAGAAATAGAAACATCAATGATGAGAGAGAATCATGGATTGGCTGCCTCCTGCACGCCCCCAACTGGGGATGGAGCCCACAAACCAGGCACGTGCCCTTGACCGGAATCGAACCCGGGACCCTTCAGTGTGCAGTCCCACGCTCTACCCACTGAGCCAAATTGGCTAGGGCCTATTTTCCTTTCTTCACATTCTATCCTAAGTGGTGGGCACTAGACTTATCGGGGGGAATCACTAACACCCCCAAAAAAACGCACAAAACATTCTATCCTGTGCACTTTCTCATGTTATTGCACACTTCCCATGAACATTTCTCTTTCAAGGCTACATAAGATTCCTTGGTGTGATCAACACGTGACTTATTTAACTATTTCATTTATGATGAACATCTGATTTTCTGGGATTCCTTCTTGAAAATCTTTGCCCACAGCTCTTTTATTTCTTTAGGGCTGAGTCCTTCCAGATGAATCACTGGGTTTTGGGAAAGTATGACTTTTTGACACATGTCGCCACACCGTCCTTTGGAAAGTTCTCGGCAGGACGGTATAGGGAGTCAATCCTGCCTCCAGCGCTCTGCCAGCTTCACTTTGTAGAAACCTGTTGCTAACTGAAGAGGGGAATTCTTCTTTGCAAGCGAGATTTCAAAATAGCTAGTGCCGCCGAAACCGGTTTGGCTCAGTGGATAGAGCATCGGCCTGTGGACTAAAGGGTCTCAGGTTCGATTCCGGTCAAGGGCATGTATCTTGGTTGCAGGCACATACATCCCCAGGGTGGGGCATGCAGGAGGCAGCTGATCGATGTCTCTCTCTCATCGATGTTTCTAACTCTCTATCCCTCTCCCTTCCTCTCTGTAAAGAATCAATAATATATATATATATATATATATATATATATATATATATATATATACACACACACACACACACACACATACAAATAGCTAGTGCCTTCACCGGGCCTGGCTTGCGACCTCAACTCCTGACTCCGTTTCCCCATCCACATCGTGGCAAGTGTTCCTTCCGTCCGGAGGATGATTTCAACTTCCCAACACGGGAAAAACCGCCTCCAGTTCTCCTTCCCGCTCCCCCAGCCCTGTTCGCTCCTCTGTGGCCTCAGGAATCGCCGTGCCGGTTAAAAAACAAAACAGAACAACAACGGAAACGTAAATCTCTTCGCACCAGGCCTGGCCCGGGGCCCACGCTGGGGGTTTTACCTTCTTCTCTCCCTCTTGCCTTTATCTCCGACTTGGGAGCCATTCGGACGCCGGGTGAAATACCAGGTTTCCAGCGGAGGCAGCCCAGGTCCAGAGAAGCTCGGTGGCTTGTCTGAAGTCACAGTGGCTAGTAAACGGCAGGGTGAGGTCCGGGCCACGGTCTCAAAGTGGGGGTTCCCGGGGGTTGGGGGGGCAGGCACCGGGGCTATGGCCTGCACATCTGTTTTATTTGGCCCCCAGAGCCCAAGTGAGAAAGAAGCCCACCCTTTAAAGGAGCCGCACATCCTGCGCTGATTTCTGGCTTCTCTGAGCGGCCATGAGAGCCAGTGGCGGGGAGGGCCCAGCTGGGTGGTGGCTGGCCCCTTGGTGGGGGCCACGCACCCGGATCCGTCAGCTCTGCCCTGGCTGTGCGCACACGCAGGTTGCCAGCGCCTGCCGCCGGGTCTCTCCGGGCGGTGGAGTCTGCGACCCCTGGCCTGCTCCCCGCTGACACTGGATGCAGGGCCCCTGGCTCCCCGCCAGGACACATGCTCCCGGCTCACCCCGGGGGCTGCCCGCACGCCGGTGGGGGCCCCCGCTCGGCGAGGCTTGCCCACCGCGGGGTCTCGCTCGGCCCAGGAATGTGCACATGCGTGGTCCTCCGCCCAGCCGCATTCATGCGGGGTGAGCTCAGCCTGGCCCGCTGCCTCCTTCCCCCGATCGCTCCAATTAAAAACATATTACCTTCCCGCTCCGCCCGGAGCGGCCCCGGGCCGCAGCTTTATTTTATAAACACATTCAGACAAGTTCAAAAAGGAATGATTCATGCTGGACCCGCGCGCGCCTCGGCGCGAGCACCGCGGAGCCCGGGCCCCGGGAAGGCATCCTGAGCCGGACCAGGCCTGGCCCTCGGGGGGTATCGTCTCTCCGGCTCCGGGGCCGGGATTACCTGTCCGCAGCTGGAAGGACTTACCCACAAGGCCACCTTCTGGCACCCCCCAGCCCGGGTCCTCGCCGAGACCCAGCCACCCCCGGGGTTTTGGGAAGAGGAGGAGGCAGGCCCAGCCCCCTCCCGTCCGCCAGGAGGCCTCTGATCTCCCCACTCTCTCCCCCCTTCCCCTTCCCCTTCCCGCTCCTCCTTCCCTCCCATCTCCCGTGTGACTGTCCCCAGCAGGCGTCCAGGCTCACCCCTCCCCCCACCCTGGATTTGAATGCCCTTCTTCCCAAGAGAGTGGGTCTCAGTGGTCTTCCCTGCTCCTCCCTGCTGTGCTGAGCTCCGCACCGGGCACATGGAGGGACCCAAGGCAGGTGCCCAAATCCTGGCGACCGAACTGATGAGGCTGCTGGGTAGAGAGCACCGACCGAATGCCGGGCGTGATGCTTAGTCATTTGCGTCTAATCTTTTATTATTATTATTATTTTATTGAGTTTTTACAGAGAGGAAGGGAGAGAGTTAGAAATATCAATGAGAGAGAGAGACATTGATCAGCTGCCTCCTGCATGTCTCCTACTAGGGATGTGCCCGCAACCAAGGTACATGCCCTTGACCGGAATCAAACCTGGGACCTCTCAGTCCTCAGGCTGACGCTCTGTCCACTGAGCCAAACTGGTTTCTGCTGCATCTAATCTTTGATGGGATTCTCACACAGGCTCCATGAAGGAGGTGCAGTTTGCTATGAACCCATTTGCACAGATGGGGACATTGGAGGTTAGGTTTCACATGAGCTCGATGCCTGAGATGTCAAAAGCGGGAGGACCTTTGCGTCGTTTGGTCTTGTCACTGTTTTCACAGAGAAACTGAGGCCCAGAGAGGAAGAGGATCTTCCCCGAGGTGGCCTTAGGCTGGAGCAATCGTAGCAAGATCCCTGGCTGCTGGTGGCACTGCACCAGGCCAGCCCCGGGCCTCAGGCCTGGCACGGAGTAGGAGTTCGGTGAAATTCCTTAAGTGAATAAATGAAGGACATGTGTGTGTCTTTATGGAACTCTCTGGCTCAGACCATAATGACCGTGACAATATCTTAGTCATATCTGAACCCTCCATGCCCAGCTGTAGCCCCCTGAGGGTCACCGATCAATATCCGCTGAAGGCATCAATCCGCCTCTGATTGTGTCTTTAGCTGCTGCAGCCTCACCCTTAATTCTTAGGTTATGGTTCCGGGTTCTAGTTTGCTCTCCGGAACGGGGAGGGAAGGATTGGACTGGTCCTTCCCTGGGGTGAATGTGTCGGAGCCAACAGACGTGGCTCCAGGGATCTGATGTCTGTGCTGATTGGCTGGCCTCCTTGTTATCTGGACCCGCTTCATCCTGGTCCCTCGACCTGACAGTCTGGCTCACGGGCCATTTGGTAGACAGTAAGGTGACTAAGTTAAAAAAATACTTTTTAGTCTAAATAGCTACCGTATTTTCCGGCGTATAAGACGGCTTTTTAACCCAGGAAAATCTTCTCAAAAGTTGGGGCTCGTCTTATGTCGGAAACCAAACATTGTTCTCACTAAATGGATGTAAACAGGAGACCAGAAGGCTGGTCAACCTTAACTGCTCTGAAAGGTCAGAGCTAATTACTCACTGTTTAGTTGAAAGCATTGTTAGCTGAAGCAGCCTCTACCTGTGTGTTTCATGTTAATTTCTGTTTTTGTAATTTCCTGCCTAAAGGCTAAGGGTGTGTCCCAAAGCCTTAATAAAAGGGAGAAAAAGGCCAGAGCAAGTGGCAGTCCTTTCTACTAGAGGAAGGCTCCCGCCTGGCCCCCCAATATCGCCAAATTAATATTTTCTAGTCTCTCTTTTTCGTTTTCGTGCGGCCTCCTTCAGAACCCGAACCCTGAACCGGGAACCTTGAACCATGAGGGACGTGGAAAGGCGCTCCCACAGTCTTATATGCTGGGTGTCATCTTATAGGGTGAGTATATCCCAAACTCTATATTTTAACTGGAAAAGTTGGGGGCCGTCTTATACACCCAGTCGTCTTATACGCCAGAAAATAGGCTATTTTTTTTTTTAATTGGCTGGCATATTCAAGGGGCCTCCTAGGACTCAAAGGGGCATGAAGTAACGCGTCCAGGAAGAGGGGACCCGGCAGCCTCGGGTCCCCAATGTCCGGCGTTCACAGAGCCTTCCCTTAAAGCATCACCCTGATGTGGCTCGGCTCCGCCAGCCTCCACCCTCCTTACTCCAAAACTACCCACATTCCCAACGCCCAGGTAACAGTTGGCATTGACCTTGTGTGGGTGCCTTGATGATCCTGCACCACATAGCAGGGCTGGGGGTGCAAGGGGTGAGGTGGGGGGGGACAGTCATATCGTACCTACGTGACAACTCTGGTCAGAGCCTGGGGACGATGGACGTGGCTGGGGTGTTGGTTCCTAGAAGGTGCTGCCGAGCAGCCAGACCCCAGCGAGGAGGGCGCAGCCGGCGGGGGCACCCCGATGTCTGATAAATCTCCTCTTGGAGGAAACCAAGGTTCCCGGTCTTTAAGGGTGACCACTGGGTGCAGAGGGGTCACGAGGGTTTGGGGAGCCAGAATCGGACCTCCATCCTTGTTCCTGATGTGCAAACTGGAAGTGATGGTGCTTCTCTTAGAAGGAGGATGTGAGGATTGAATCCATACAACGCCTTAGGGGCCCGGAGCACAGTAAGTGCTCAGAAAAGCCAGTTTATTTACTTATTTTTTTCTCCTCAAGAACTTTGTGTTAATGACAGTGAGAAAGGACGGGCATGTAAACAACTAGGCAATGAAACTGCCCAGCCCTCATGCTTTCAGGAACCTGTCAGAGTCCTGAAAGTGGAAGGAAAGACAGAGCGAGGGCACTGGCACGGAAGGCAGTAGGGAGGGGTGGAGACTGTGGCATCAAAGATCTCGCCTGCCTTCCGGAGAGTGCGACCACCATTCTCATGGACAAGCGCTGCCACGCAGGAGTGCCCAGTCTATGTTGTCAGCTTTCGGGGGTTTCCGGGAAAAGCTAGAGACCCAGATTTTCTGGAGGAACTGTTATGTTTTAAATATTGGCAATTCATTCACATTTGAAAAATTAATCACACCAAGAGCATGAGAAGACAGAATGAAAAGTCACAGGCTGGGGAAAATATTTGCTAAAGACATGTCTGATAAAAAAAAAAAAAAAACTCTCATCATTCCACAATACCACCATTAAAAATGGAGAAAGAGCCCCAGCTGGTTTGGCTCAGTGGATAGAGCATCGGCCTAGGGACTGAAGGGTTCTAGGTTCAATTCCAGTCAAGGCATTGGGTTGTGGGCTCAATCCCCAGTTTGGGGTGTGCAGGAGGCAGTCAATGAATGATTCTCTTGCCGAAACCGGATTTGCTCAGTGGATAGAGCGACGGCCTGTGGATTGAAAGGTCCCAGTTTCGATTCTAGTCAAGGGCATATACCTTGGTTGTGGGCACATCTCCAGTAGGGGGTGTGCAGGAGGCGGCTGATCAATGTCTCTCTCTTATCAATGTCTCTAACTCTCTATCCCTCTCCCTTCCTCTCTGTAAACAATCAATAAAATATAAAAAATAAAATAGAATAAAAATGGAGAAAGAGCTGAACAGACACCTCCCCAAAGATGATGGGCAGATGCAAATAAGCATAAGAAAAGATGCTCCCTTCCATGTCATCAGGGATTTGATACAAATTAAACAACGAGATAGTACTACTCACTGGGGAGAATTCTGGAATCCAAAACCCCAACAACCCAAATGCTGGTGAGGCCGTGGGCCCTCGGCACCTCCTATTCACTGTTGCAAACGGCGCAGCCACAGTGAAGAACAAGTCTAAGAGCTCCTTGCAAACCTGGACGTGCTCTGACCACACAGCCCAGCAATTGTGCTCCTTGGCATTTCTCCAAATGAGGTCAAGACTTGTCTCCCCACAAAATCCTGCGCACAAATATTTATAATCACCCAAACCTGGAAGCAGCCAAGATGCCCTTCAGTAGGTGAACAAACAAACCAGTCCACCCGATGATGGGGTGTTATTCACAAATGAGGTATCAAGCCGTGAAAAGACATGGTGATGCAAAAACGCCGAGGGAGTGGCTGGAAGGTTTTGGAGGATCCTGAGCAGAGACCAACCCATTCCATTCCCCCTCCACACCCCCAATCCCTTCTGCCACATGACTTCAGCCAGGAGGTCAAGGTCAACACCAATAGTCACGAGTCACGTTGATAGTAAGCACTCTGCATAGGGTGCGATGACAATGGAACTTCACCTCCATGGTCTCTCTCCCCAACACCCATAATTGTAGTATAATCGTGAGAAAGAGAGTAGACAAATTCTAACAGGGGAGCGTCCTAGAAAAGACCTGACCAGGAGTCATCACAACCATCAAGGTCATCGAATACAAGGCCGGTCTGAGAAACTCACAGCCGAGAGAATTCTGGGAAACCTGAGGACTAATGTTATGTGTGTGGTGTGTAGATGAGATCCTAGAACAGGAAGGGACATTGGGTAGAAACTAAGGAAGTCTGAAAAAACTATCTACTTCCCTCCTCTGCTGGCCTGGTCACCCCTAACTGCCCTCCCCTGCAGGCTTCATCACCCCCAACTGACCCCCTTGCAGGCCTGGTCCCTCCCAACTGCCCATCTTGTGGCAGCCATCTTTGACCACATGGGGGCAGCCATCTTGTGTGTTGGAGTGACAGTCAGTTTGCATATTACTCTTTTATTAGATAAGATTTTTTAAAAGCAAAACTATCATTTAAAAATTGTCAGCCGCTTTGGTTGGTACTCGATACTCTTTTGTGCTCAAGTCCAAAGCACTTGAATTGTCTTCTTAATCATGTGGGTGTCACACAGACACTCATTGTTGGGGTTGAGCTTGGGTTTGGGGGTGTGGGGGGTTATGTGTCTTTCTCAGAGCCTGGGACTTGGGCTTTTCAGAGGACTCAGTCTCCCCCACCGACATCCACTGTGCTCCAGGGTCACAGGGAGGGAGGGAGGGAACCATTTGGCACACAGACCAAGAACTTCTGGAAGGAAGGCGATTGAGACCCCAACACTCATTTGAGGTCAGAGCTATTGAGACCCCAACACTCATTTGAGGTCAGCGCTATGAGAAGGCCTGAGATGGGCTAGGCCTTGACCAGGAGCTCCCCATCTAAAAAGGAGTCCCGGGCCTGAGAACCATGGGGGGCGGGGGGTGGCCAGGGCACCAATTCTGGGCACCGCCCCTCTGGTCCAGCCCCTGGTGTCACCGCCTTCGGTGCCGAGTCCCACAGGGAAGCACATGACCGGAAGGGCGGGACTTCCTGTCCCCATCCCACGCTGAGAAATGCTCACCTGGAAGACCTGGGCTCCCGAAGGGAGCAGTTCAGACAAAATGGGACTCACTCCTGGTCCCGGGGCGATGGGTGGCAGGTAGGTGGGGCGAGAGGGACTTGGCATCAGAGTCCTGGTCCCTCTGTTCCTGCAGACACACCGCGTGGTGCCAGCTGTAGCCAGAGCCATGCCAGCTCTCTCCATCTCCTCTTCTAGAAGGTGTCACCTCTCGAACCGAGAGCAGGTCCTGGACCTCCTGATCACCCCAGAAAGGCCACGTGGAGGCAGGACTTTCTCTCCAGCGGCAGAAGATGCTGTAATTTGGCTGCTAAGAGCACAGCGACCTCATTCTGTGCCTGGAGTTGCAGAAGTGGCCGTATTGTTGTTACCTGCACAAATGTCCACACACACACACCCATGAAACACCCCTATAAATACCCACATGTGTGTGCATGTACACGCACATGCTTACACCCACAGACACACACGCTCACATCGAGGCAAGCACATGCCACTGATTGTCTTGGCAAGACACGTTCTTGCCTTCTTTGCACTCAGCTTTTCTCCCCAAGGCGTGGATTCTTGGAAAGGGGCTGCAGTGAGAGGGGGGGGTGGGGAGGTGGGGAAGGATGGGGGAACGGCAGGCCATGTGGAGAGAAGCTCATTTGTTTCTGCATCGACAGATGGGGTGAGGACACATTCCACAGAGGGTGCTCAAACTCCTTGTTTTAAATTCAGCAATATTTGCAAACTGATCTCAGCCCCCCCCCCCCCAATCTCCCCAGAAGCAATCAGATAAAGCGCACAGTCTGAGACCCGGTTCCCATCTTCCTTAGAGGTGGGGCTGTTTAAAAACCTTTAACGCCCGCCTTGCGGGGAGGGCAAATGTCCCCACGTAAATGTGACTGTGGCCACCAAGAAAGAATTAAAAGCGCACCATGGTTGTACAGAGGGCTTATGGCTGCAAACAGACACGAGACTTTTTGGATATTCATTTGGAAATGGCTAAGTATAAGGCTTGTAAAAGCGACAGCCATTGGTGGTTTCTCTGTGTGTGTGTGCGTGTGTGTGTGTGTGTGTGTGTTTTCCTTGGGCACTGTAAAAACAGAATATGTTTTGTGTTTGTTTTTTTTTTTTCCGTAGGAAACTTAGAAAGTGTAGAGTCAAAAATCCCTCCACCCAGAGATAACTGGGTGTTATTCTAAAGAAATATCATAAATATTGCTAACATTCGCGTGCACGTACACCCAATATATCTCCCGCTCCCCGTAGCTGTAGGTAGAGCTATCTGTGTACTTGCAAACATTGTTTTATGACCTGCTTCCTCATTTGACAATAGCCGCTAAGCATTTCCTCATGGCTCTTAATATCATTTCAAGTCGCCAGGATGACAAGCACACATATCTTCCGAGATGTGAGAGGACGGAGGAAAGGAACACCAGACTGGCTGCCCCCCACCCCCCCAACCTCAGCCAACCCCCCTTTCCCTCCCCCCCAACCCCCCACCTCCGAGAAGAGCGGGCTGCCGCCGTGAACTTGGATGCTCGGCGTCCTCGGAACATGTGCGCACATCTGGAGGAACGGTTACGAAGATTAATGTCATGCTCAGTGTCAGAACTCCCCCCGACATTTCCTCAGTTTATCCAAACAATTTAGAGGAGCCCTCGGGGGACCGGGAACCACACTCGGCCGTGCGAGGCCGACACTTAACCTCTTGAATCCCC
>PVJN01007318.1:11584-70518 GCA_004026805.1 Lasiurus borealis | reverse complement strand
TCTGTCCCTGTGGTCAATCAGACATCCAAAATTACTGGCAACTTATAGTGTCCTAAATGTCCTTTTAGAGACTTATTGATCCTAGCACAGTGCATACAAATGTTGGATTATGACGCTCTACACCTGAAACCAATATAAAATTGGGTGTCAACTGTGCTTTAATTAAACATTGGTTTTCTTTCACAAGAAATGTTTGCTCATTTAAAAAAAAATCTATGTTGGCTATCTTCTTCCACACAATTGTTCACAAATAAATAAATGTCTCATTTAAAGAGGCATTTCTGCCATTAAAGCAGAAATTTTTCACTTGATAAGAAAAAAAATTGTCGCTTGAAGAAAAACTAGCATTGTTTTACTGAAGCTCCCAGAAATGTATCAGTGAATGCTAATTTAACTTTTTTAAAGGAGACAGGGAAGTAAAGAACCAACGTAATGAGAATGAAAAAAGAAACACCAGTGGCTACCTATGTCATCAAAATAACTTAAGGCAGTGGACATTTCTAGAATTTACAGACACTTCAAGAAAGGACAAGTTATTGTGACGAAGGATATATATATATATATATATATATATATATATACACACACACACATATATATATATGCCCAATGTTTATAGTGCATAAAATCACCATATTCACACAACAATTCAACTTGACAATAAAATTCAGAGAACTCAGAAAGAATCTATCATCTTGTTTTTTTTTTCAGTTCAGCATGAAGCTTTTGCTTATAGAGGTGTATCTCCAAAGAGTACCTCTCAAATTCCCCTCGGTCCTCAACTCCCTTTGTTTCTCAGGGCAGTCTCATCCATTGCAAAATTAATCAATTAATAAGAAGAATACATAGCATAAGGGGCATACAAAAGTCACAAAGTTTCTCACCAACTCCCCAGTGTTCCCTCCATAACATTCCCCGTCTGCCTGTGAACATGGGTCTGTAAAAGCCTTAACATATTAAGGTAAACCTTAACAGTTTCCTTTCTGTCTACCACTTTGGACAACACACACACACACACACACACACACACACACACTTGTAGCTCACTCTCTAACTCCATTTGGGCAAATACAAGCCCAGTTCTTCTTCTTCCACCTGTCACCCACCTCTGGTGAGAAAAGGGTCCAAGGTTAGGCTTTACCTAATACTGCTTATTTTGGCAGTTGTACTCTGGGGCTGCTAACAGATACTGAAGAAACTCCCTGCGGCTCTAGCTCCTAAGTACATACTGATAAACACCCAGGGAAGGATTCCAAGCCACCAATAAGATCCAAAATACCTTCAGTTTGGAGCATGGAAATGCCACTCCTCTCAACAGGAGAGAAAAAAAAAAAGTAATATTCCTCCCTACTTCACCACATTAAAAAAAAAAAATCACAGCCGCTCTCCTTCTGAACAAAATTAAATTTTCTGGGTCACTTTCCCTGTCCCTGTGGGCCACTTGCTACGCAGCCTGACAGTGACTGGTAAGTAAATATGGGCTCTTCGGGCACCCAGCTTAGCGGCCAACCTCTCCAGAGAGAACCCCTGGGTTCCCTCCCTGCGGCAGGTCCCCACACCAGACCCGGACACCCAGCCCTGCCCCTGGCTTGCTCTTCCTCCAAACCCCAAACAGGCGAGCTGATTACGAGGAAAAGTTCGGCGCGGCCAGCGTGCCTCTAAAGTCTTTACTACCCTCTCCGCGCCGCCAAAGCATCGCAAGACCGGGAGTCCCTGCAAGCACCTACCTACCGTCTGCTCTGCTCGCAGGTCCCAGTGGGTGCGCGCTTCGCACCCCAGCCGGGAGCACGCTTTCTGGGCAGACCTGCGCCCATCCCACACAAGTCCGCACGCCAGCCTGCCTCCCCACTTACGTAAGCCCGTGCCTCTACAGTCCCAAACTGCACACACACACATAGAGACAGACCGACACACACACACACATAGAGACAGACACACACACTCACACACACACACACACACACTGACACTTGTCACGCCTCTGAATCGGACCGGCATCTCCATCTCCACCCAGGCGATGAAATGACATCAACCCACAGGGACTGGCGGGTGGCAGTGGGGGCACGCCGTGTTCAGACACCATCCCCCCCAACACACACACACACACACACACACACGCACACACACTTGTTTCTATTCCTTTTTTTTTTGGTCACAACTACAATTACCTTAGCAACCCAAGAATTGCCTGGAACTCCCCCTCCGGCTTCCGAATTGGTCCTAAAGCCAAGCTGGCGCCGGGTCCATGGCAAAGCTAGAGAGAGCCCAAGACACGGGGATCCGCAGCCTCCCTCTCGGGGGCGGAGGGGACTTCTGGGTCAGGCTCCGCGCGGCTCTCCGGGCGCCTCGCCTCGTCCTGGCGAGTTTCCGGGGCGGCGAGCGCGGGGACTTCAGCGGGCGGAGCGGGGAGCCCGGGGCCGGCGAGCGGGCGCGGCGGGGCGCATGGTGCCAGGGCGCGGGACGCACGCCCGGCGGTCTCCGGCGCGCTCGCCCGCCGCTCCCGCCCCCAGGCCCGCGGGTCGGCGGAGCTCGGTCTGCGCCCTCCTCCCGCCGCGCGCTGCCGGCGCCGTGGGAAGCCGGCGCCCGGGCGGAGCTCTGGCCGCCGAGCGGGGCCGAGCGCAGGAGCTGCCCCAACTCGCGGAGCCGCTCCGCTCGGCCGCTCGGAGCCGCCGCAGCGGCGCCCGCTGTCGGGTGTGGAGCGGAGCTGCAGGCCGCGCCGCGCGCACCTGGACGCCGGCACCTGCGCCCGGACCGCGGCGGCTGGAGGTGGGCGGGGCGGGGCGGGGCGGGGCGGGGCGGCGGCGGCCGGGGCGGGGCCGAGGCACCTGAGCGCGTCCCTGAGGCCACGCCCCCGCGGCTCACCTGCTCCCCGCGCCTCGGGAGATGCTGCAGACCGTTTGCAGGAGGAAGAGAAAAACCCAGAAATTGCTGGCGCTTTGGCGGCCGCCGGGGAAATTGGCAGATTGGCTCAGCGATGCAGCGCTGAGCTGGGCGCGTCCGGAAACTTCAGTGGCGCCGCGTCTGGGTCGGGGAGTGCTGTCCGGCGCGGGTCCCCGAGAGCCGGGGAGTCTCCCGCTGACGTGGGCGCGGGCGCCCCCTAAATTAAAGCGGGCCCCCGCCGCCCTCCGGGAGGCTGTCACCGGCCTCGTCATTCTTATCGATCCCCCATTCACACCACAGGCTGGACGCGGAGTCCTTTGTGATTATTCTTCTCTGAAACGCCACCGAGGAACTTTCAAGAACGTATTACTGGAGAAAGAAGAAAATTAGAAGGGGTAACTGGAATGGATGGCATTCCTCAATGTGGGAACTCTGAAATGTGACGTTTAGTTAAAGATCCAGGAAATCGCATGTGGAAATAAGATTGCTGGGTGCTGCCCTGACCGGTTTGGCTCAGTGGATAGAGCGGCGGCCTGCGGACTGAAAGGTCCCAGGTTCCATTCCGGTCAAGGGCATGTGCCTTGGTTGCGGGCACATCCCCAGTAGGAGGTATGCAAGAGGCAGATGATAAATATTTCGCCCTTCCTCTCTATAAAAAAATCAATAAAATATATTTTTTTTTATAAAAGATTGTTGGAGCTAACTGGTAACCAGGGATTTGGTGTTCAATATCAATATTATCAATATCAACAATAAATTAAAGATTTGTTCTTGAATTGTATTGGTGGTGGGGGAGGAGCACTTGAAATAAAATACCTAAAGACTTCTAAGGATGGGTGACTTGGACCGTCTTCATCCACGAGGGTCCACAGGTTGAAATTTAAGGTCTCCTTTCCTACATGCATCTCCCACCGTTCTGTATTGATTACGGGATGTATTAGTTCTTTCATCCAATAGACAATAATTAATGCCTGCCCTGTTTGACCCTCTGCTAAGCACTAGAAATGGATAAAGAGTAGAACTTAAATGTTATACACACACACACACAAATAAGGTAATAGTGAGGGGTTCAAGTGTTGACTAACCTCATCATTTTTGCAATATCAATCAAATCATCAAAGAGTATAACTTAAACTTCATGCTATATGTTAAAAATATCTTAATAAAGCTGGGAAAACAGGAAATCAAACATTTTTTTCTGATATTAATATATTTTATGTATTATATTGGTTTCTAATATATGTTACATAATTCCTTATATACATAGAGAAAATATTTGATTTCATAAAAATATTTGATTACACATATACACACATGTACATATATTTATGACATGTGATTTTATGAAAATAATTTTTGTAGACATATAAAATGAGAAACAACCTTATAAAGATAGGCCACATGTTTTACTGACATGGCAAACAAATTTGTTTACATAATGTAAACAATTAAATATATCAAAGATTACTGGGAGGAAGGTTCCACATAGTTGGAAAAGGGAATTACAGATTTAGGAAGAGAAAGAGTAGAATAAATCCAGTGGTGTAGCTTGAAATTATAAATGATGGAGACAGAGCTAGGATATATAGCTCTGTCCACTAAGAAAGCCTAAAGCAATAAATCAATTTTGCCTCCCATTAAATCATGAAAGAAAAAATGGTCCTGGTTAGATATTTTAGAAAAGGGTCTTTCTTTAAGCGTGGCATCTACATCATGTGGGTACTTATTAAAACTTAGCAATACAGATTCTTGAACCCCATCTCAGACCTGTTGACTTGAAATTTCTAGTGATGGGATCCAGAAACCCACTTTTGAACAAAAATTTATGTTGGTTCCCAAATTGGCCCCTATGCATGGAGGGCAAAGAGAGACCGAAGAAAGAGGCAGCCCACTCCGGATTGGGAGGTGGCAGGTCTAACCAGCAACGGAACTTCCATATGAGGCTTGTCTTGGGCAGCTGCCAGACAGGTAGCTCTCCACACCCATCCACCAGAATCTTAAAAGTGGATCTGAAGTCCCTAACGGGCTTCAGTCACATAAACATACCACCCACATGGCCTCAACAATACCTGTGTCCTTGGAAGACCGGGAACATGGGCTGAAGTACACTCCCAAGGACAGAGGAAGGATGAGGAGCCTCTGACTGCCTGGGTTCCTGGGAGGGTGGAGGCCAAACAAGTGTACTCTTGATGACCTCCTCCAAAACTCTGTGACCAACCCACAACATCGGGGATGCTCACTTCATAGAATGCTCAGCGTTTGTTACTACTAATTGCATAATCTCCTCAGGAAGAGTCTATGGCAGGCGAGCTGATTACAGCATAAAGTGGGTTTTTTTCCTTCTCCATCTAATGACGGTTTAGCATTTGATCTGCAGCTTTGAAAATCATGCTTCTGGGGATGGTTGTGTTTATAGCATGGTGCTGGAATGATAATGCTTTGAAAATCAGGAGTGATGTTATGTCAGAGTGGAATACATATTTACAAAGTCCCAGTGCTTACTAATCAGGAAGCAGGGATATGGCTATGTATAATTAATGCAGATGGAGGCAAATTTACATCAACAATAACAAGTTTTCAGAAACCAGCCCCGAAATAACCATGCAATTCTCTCCACACCAATTGTTGAGGCAAACTTCATCAGATCACCTCCTCGGCACTATTTCAGACACTGCCCTCCAGGATCTTGTGGTCAGAGCTGCCTGTGTGATGTGACTTGACATGTGGGGCAGGTCCATACATATCTGTTCCTCAACCATACATATCTGTTCCTCACCCCTGCCCCGCCCCCTCCTGCTAGATGCTGGGCTCCCTACCGTTTTTCATAATCAGTTACAAGCATACGTATTAGGTTAGGACCATGGTAAGTAAGTAGGGATGTGCTTTAACAAGCTGGATCCTTCATTGAGGCAAAATCTGTCGATTATAGACTCTATCAAAAGTCTCAGTTACACCCTAACCAGTTTGGCTCAGTGAACAGAGCATCAGCCTGCAGACTGAGTGGTCCAGGGTTTGATCCGGTCAAGGGCATATACCTTGGTTGCAGGCACATCCCCAGTAGGGCATGTGTAGGAGGCAGCTGATCGATGCTTCTCTCTCATTGATGCTTCTGGTTCTCTAACCCTCTCCCTTGCTCTCTGTAAAAAAAACAAACAAAAAAAACAATAAAATATATATTTTTTAAAAAGTCTCAGTCATATAAGACCACAGGTAGCCCCCCAAAATATGAACACTGAAATTGAACACATGACAACACCCTCAAAATGGCAAAGCTCTCTAAACTTCAACAAGAGAACATTGATTGGCTGCTTCATGCATGCCCCTCACCGGGGATGGAGCCCAAAACCCCCCGGGCATGTGTCCTGACTGGGAATTGAACTGGCAACCTCTTAGTGCATGGGTTGACGCTCAACCACTGAGCCACATCAGGTTGGCACAGCTTTCTTCTTAAGGAGAACCACCTTTTAATTAATTTAAGGCCTTTTGCAGGTATTTAAGAGTTCAGCTCAAAGAGTGTTCTCAGCCCTCTTCAGAGCCTGTGTTTGCCAACTCCTCACTGATCATCTAAAGAGCGTAGAAACAAAATGTATGCCTTTTGCCCAAGCCAAATTCTGAGCCAAATGGCCCTGTTTCTAAAGACAACAGAACTGTACCCTATGCCCAAAATAAACTTTCCTGCAATGTCCTTTTGTCCTTTTTCACACTATGACCCAACACCCAATAGCAGTTTCCCCTTTAATCGGTAGAACATTTTCATCATCCCCAAAAGTTCTCTCATCCCCTTTGTATGTGGTCACATCCCTCTCTCCTCAGCTCGCAGCCATCACTGATCTGTTTGCTGTCTCTATGGTTTTTCCTTCTCCAGAATGTCATATAAATAAAATTACACAGTACACCGTCATTTGTCAAGCTTCTTTTACTTGGCATAATGCCTTGAGATCCACCCAGATGTTACATGTAGCAGCAGTCCATTCATTTTTAGTGCCCAGTAGTGTTTCACTGTGTGATGTGTCACAATTCATTTATCTCTACCAGCATGTTTTGAGAAGGAGCATGCTTCTGATACGCTATTCTCCTAGGAGGCCATGGCCCATTTGAACTTTACTGATACACATACTATATAAATAGACCCTATAACAATACTGTTTACTATCTACAAAAACCATTTGCTACCTGGTCCCCATCCCTGACCCTCCTCAACTCGTTCCTGGCAGCCATGACTCAGAGAAGAGGACCTATTCCCACTTAAACCAAAGTGTATCCTCCTTAGACTAAGCTGCATGTGGTGGTTCCATTTCTGTGGCCATGTTGTGGAGTTATGATCAATGAGACTTGATGGAAAAACCTCCAAGGGGCTTCTGGAAAAGACCTTCTTCACCTCTGCTCTCCTGACCTCCTTAATCCCCACAATCTTCTGGTCGTGGGATCAGAAACTCACTGATAGGCACCTATAGCAGGTAAGCTCTAACCGAATTTTCAATGTTTTCAGCTTCCCATTTGTTGGCTTCCCATTGCATCGATCTCTGTGGCAAAGAAATAAAATAAAAAGAGCATGGAACCTTCTACAAAACACCTGACCAGGGCTGTTGAAAACTAACAATGCCCTTCACCAAGGTGAACAAAAGAGGAGGAGCAGTTATGCTGGAGACTAGCGCTCAGTCTTGGCCATGTTGGTTTGACATGTCTATAGGGAAGCTGTGTGTTCATCTCAGCACTTTGGGGCAGAGCTCAGGGCTAGAGATATAAAATGGGTGGGGTTTAAAGCTATGGAACTCAGAGGTTTTCCTGCGGCAGTCACAGTGCCTATTGAAAGGAGAATAGGTCAAAATGCTTGGGAGAATCCTCCAAGCAACCAGGTTGTGTTAATTACACAAAGTCCCTCTCCCCTCTCCACTCCCTGAGAATAGCCCATTCCCAGACACTGTGGAGACATAGGGAAGAATTTAGGAGGATTTATGAGCCACAGATGACCGAACCCACTCCTTACCTGGAGTTTCCCAAGCCTCTCCAAGCAGGTGGCACAAGGGAAATGGGCCCTTGTTGTAGGGAGCGGTTATAGGGTAAAGCCTGGGACTGACCTGCTGGCAAAGCCACAAACAAGCCCCAGCTTAGAGGGCACAACCCTCTTAGCATAATTAAGCTTGAACTTGTGACTGCTCCCTACATCCATCCTGGTTAGCTAATGGGCTGTGGGAGGTGCAGCAAGTGCTGCCAAAACAAGCGAAACTCACAAGAACATTGTAAATCACCTTATTTACCTCTGACTATAAAATAAAGCATCAGCTTGCAGTCTGGATCTGTATGCACAGAAGATCCACTTAGACCCAGCTCATTCCCTTTGTCTTTTCTTCATCCTTCGCCGGCCCTCCCTCAGGCTCGCCGAACCCTTGGCTGTGCTGGCGCTACACACCTTGTCTTATTTCTATCTACCACAGCTCTGGGGTGCATGGTGTATGATTCCTTTGGGAACCTCACTTTCTGAGTAAAAAAAAAAAAAAAAAACTATTCTCTAACCAAGAAGAGAAGATTTTGAATACTTTAAATACAACTGCCTACAAACCACAGCTGTTCTGTACCTCAAGTAGGTTTCCAACAAACCTTTATCATAGTAACTCAACTCCCTTGCTGCTTCCCATATATTATGTCAGGTTTCCATTCAAACATACGTCTTCGTAGGCAGTAAAATCATATTATCCCTAGAAAACTAGAACAGTTGACTAAAATGAAGATTAAAAACCAATCCCCAAGGGAATAATGAGCGTGCTTAGTTTTGAGGACGATCGGTTGTTTAACAGAATTGCATACCAAGGATGAAAGCTATTTCACGTAATGGAAAAAGATCGAGGTTTAAGAAAATACACACACAAATATTTATACTGAGAAAGAATTTTTGAGGAGGAGGCCTTTAAAAAAAAAAACAACAACACTACTGTATCAACTCAAATGGGAACACAATTATTTTGGGGTAAACTAGATCTCTCTTTGTATCTCTTTCCTCTCACTTCACAAAGCAGAGAATTTCGGCATTAAGATCCCAACCCCAATAAACTGTGTCTTTTCATTCTCTGGGGAGGCCTCTAAAATTAGGCAAAATTAAGAGAAGGAATTTATTAGCGAACCCTCTCACCGGGTCAGGGTTTAGCAAATGAATTAATGTAGCAAGTGGAAACCAGCCTGGAAATGCTAAGCAAGTACAGCATCGCGCTTTAATTTCATTGTGTTGGTAGAGAACAGGCGTGTTTCCCCAGTGAGGTCAACTCAAGCTGAAAAATAGGAGAACCACCAGGATGAAACGTACAATTAAGAGAGGCCTACATTGACCAGAAAACTCAGACACTGCGGTAAGAGTCCTGGGTGACGCTGTGAGCAGTGAGTTTCTGCTTGGCATTTCGGAAATGAGGAAAGGGGCCCCATCAGAACCCTGGGAAGCCGCAGGACTGCAGCTGGAGGAGGAATGGTTCTCCCAGCGCCAGCCGGCATGCACCCTGGTGGCACTTTTTTTTTAAATTGATTTTTTACAGAGAGGAAGGGAGAGAGATAGGAAGTCAGAAACATCGATGAGAGAGAGACATCGATCAGCCGCCTCCTGCACGCCCCACAGTGGAGTTGTGCCCGCAAGCAAGGTATGTGCCCCCGACCGGAATCGAACCTGGGACTTTTCAGTCCGCAAGCCGATGCTCTGTCCACTGAGCCAAACCAGTCTCAGCTTGGTGGCGCTTTTTAAAGTCCTTGCTCCTTGTCAGATCTGTGTTGCGTTTTCATCTGAAGAACACTCAGGACTGACATAATGCTAAGAGAAGGAGCAGCTGGGCCACGTGGGGATGATTGGCAGCCCAGGTCACACCTTCTATTAACCTTGAGGGGTCACAGGTAGAAATGCCTGTGGGTCCCAGGTCCCCAAACTCCCTGTTGCTGGACCGTGGAGTAGTTGAGTAAGTCAGCGCTACTGTCTGTATTTGTAAAAGGTGCTAGGAATTGCTCCCCTGCCACACGGCTGTGTACACACTTTTAAAAGCAGGGGAAGGACACCGACCCGGCACCCTCTCTGTGATGAGGTCTGACACAGGCCAGGGGAGCGCGGACAGTGTCAGGGCCCGGCAGGCCACAGCTCCACACCATCCAAGCTGGCAGGGCGGTCCAGTGCGATGGGAGAAGTGATGAAGGTCATTGGCAACACGAGAGGTGGTCCTAATACCAGAAGCATTAACTGGACACCGGCATTTTCAATCTGTGCTCCGCGGTACACTGGTGCGCCACAAGAAGTTTTACAACTTTCAGTCACCTGTTTGGTCAAGGGCACTGACCTCTTCCCCTTAGATGGTTAAATCCAAAAATGACAACAGCCAACACACCCATAGCCATCCAGTGTGAATGAATTAAAATTGTACCTATTTTTTTTCTCAGATTAGCAAACAATAAAATACATTTTTTGTGTGCTGTAGAATTTTAATAGTTCATCTGTGCCATGAGATGAAAAAGGTTGAAAATAGCTGCTCTAAACTATGGGGAAAAAACCTTCCCTGTCCCAGGATTTTCAGCCAGCTTGACCCATGCGTGTACGGTCCAGAGCGATGCCCTATGGCAGCCTGCTTCTGGATCTGCTAGAATCCTGACCCTGTGCTCTCTTGCTCCCTGTGTCCAGCAGCCGGTATGCCTGGCTGGGGACAAAGAAATGGTGTTTTGGCAGCTGAACCCTCTGCACACGCTAAGACATAGGTCCTCAGATGGTGCTCACCTAAGAATTAGCTGGGCTGCTGTGCACCCTGGGCTTCTGATTCAGTGACTTTGGAGTGTCCTGGGACTCTGCATTTTAACAAATAGCATGACTGCATTGCGGGTTCTCCCTCCTTTGCCCCAGGTTAGAGACAAGCCCCCTGACTGGGCCATTCTTCCAGGCTCACCCCTGTCTTCTAAGCCCTGACTGCCCACTCGTTTCAAGGCCCCACCTGGCCAGTCCCCTCAGAGGCCCCAGGCCTGGGGATGGGTATATGCTTCTCCTCTGGAGAATTCTAAAACATCACTGTCTCCCGGGCCTGCATCTCTATGCTTGGAAGTAGGCTAATCTCCTTTACAACCTGCGAAACACAAAGGATTCATTTCCCTCCCTGTCTTGGGCAGTAAAACTTATTTATCTTGCATAACCTGGACTTGTAAAATACATAGGCATATGCATTAAAGTTTCGTGAGGTCAGCTTCTTCCTCAGGCCAGAAACGCAAAGGGATAACCATTCTGTCTTGGGGCCTCAGGTGCTGCTAATGGAAAACTCCATCAACAGTGAACAGATTTCTTGGTCCCGGTCACTGGAGCGTCCAGAGCCAGATCAGGCCTCAGGCCTGGCTCGGTTCGGTACCTGTGCATCTGCCTTTCTTGTTCTGTTTGCAGTCTCTCTGCTTGGCTTAATCACCTAAGCGGCACCCACGTCCACATCGGCATAGCGAAGGAGAGAGTGGAGCCTGCTAGCATTCTGAGCAAAACAGGCCTTGGATTCATCCTGATTGGACCATTTCTGTCACATGCCTGCCCCTGGACCAATGACTGCAGATGAGCTGGCTGACTAATCCCACCCTGAAGCTGGGGGTGCTAGTGAAGTCCCCCAATAACACAGGCTGCATTGGGATGGGGAGGACACTGGGTCCCCTTAGGATAGGGCAGGGAGGAATGCAGTCTCACAACAATGGCTGAAACAGCTACTTCCGGCCAAAGTTACCTAGGGCCGTGGTCAGCAAACTGCGGCTCTCAAGCCACGTGAGGCTCTTTGGCCCCTTGAGTGTGGCTCTTCCACAAAATACCATGGCCTGGGTGAGTCTATTTGGAAGAAGTGGTGTTAGAAGTTTAAAAAATCTGGCTCTCGCCGAGACCGGTTTGGCTCAGTAGATAGAGCGTCGGCCTCGGACTGAAGGGTCCCAGGTTCGATTCTGGTCGGGGGCATGTACCTTGCTTGCGGGCACATCTCCAGTGTGGGGCGTGCAGGAGGCGGATGATCGATGTCTCTCTCTCATCGATGTTTCTGACTTTCTATCCCTCTCCCTTCCTCTCTGTAAAAAATCAATAAAATATATTAAAAAAAAAATTGGCTCTCAAAAGAAATTTCAGTCGTTGTACTGTTGGTATTTGGCTCTGTTGACTAAGAGTTTGCCGACCACTGGCCAGGGGACTCACAGGCATCTCTCTGACTAAAGCAGCACAAACCAGGAACAGGAAAAGTCTTTAGTGGTTACTCGGCTGCACGTGAATGCAGGTGAAGGCGATGTGAGGTGTCATGGGAAGGACAGCGCTTTCATCCAGGGAGGGAAGACTTTACCTGGCACACATTTCTCTCCTCCAAGTTAAACCTTGAAGTTTTTCCCAGATAAAAACTCCTTCACCGTTTAATTTCTCCTATTCCTGAAGTAACTTTGTATCCATTTTAAAAACCCGACAGATACCTACTCTTAAGGGTGCGGTGCCTATTTCTCTGTGAGCATAAAAATACACTCAAGAAGAACAAACAGAAGTAATCCATTTTTCACCATGAGAACAATAGTGTGTATATCTATATATTTTCTTCTGTGAAGAAGTTGGTATTGCATTGTGTGTGTGTGTGTGTGTGTGTGTGTGTTTAAATACACTTGTTTTTATAACATTGGGGGGATTAAGAACCCGGAAACAAAACAGATTGGTTCTTTTAAGAGAAACCAACTAATATAATAAAAGAAACATACTGTCAGCCAGGACTGGAGTAAGTTAAGGCTCAAAGCCATGCTAGAAGGGAATCCTATCTAATAAAGAGGGAATAAGATAACTGACCATCACTCTGTCACAAAGATGGCTGCACCCACAGCTGAGGCCAAGTTCCCATAAGGAGCCTTAACAAGCAATCAGCAGGGACCTGAGGCTATGCCCTCCCCTGCTCCTGTGGGGCTTGACAGTGGACTTCAGGCTACATCCCCCACCCAGCAGGGCTTGACAGGGGACCTCAAGGTGGGCTTCCTGTCCTGGTGCTGGGCTAGGGGACCTCAGGCTGCTCCCCCAACCCCAGTGCCAGGCCAGGGGACCTCAGGCTGTGCCCCCCACCAGGTGGGGCTTGAAAAGGAACTTCAGACCATGCCCCGCAGGCTGAGCCCTCTGCCCCAGCACTGGACTAGGGGACTGAGGCTGTGCCCCCTGTTGGGCTGGGCTTGACAGGGACCTCATGCCATGCCCTCCACCCAGCGGGGCTTGATGCAGGACCTGAGGCTGCGCCCCGCTCCTGGTATTGGCTCAGGGGACCTGAGGCTGAGCTCCCCACCTGGTGGGGCTTGATGGGGGATCTCAGGCATGTCCCCCACCTGGCAAGGTTTGACGGAGGACCTCAAAATATGCCCCTCACCCCGGTCTGGGCTGGAAGACCTCAGGCCACACTCCCCATCCTGGTGTCGGGCTAGGGGACCTGAGGTTATGCCCCCTGCCCAGTAGGGCTTGACAAGAGCGGGACTGGCTGGGTCTGGATCTAGCCCAAATGCTGGGGGAGGGAGGAAGGAGGGGTAGCTGAGTCTGGGTCTCATGCAATTTTGAGATGCATGTGGGTGGGCGGGGACTTGACTCTGGGTCCTGTGGTGAGCCCCAGACTCTGACAGGAGGAAGGTTTTCATATACATTTTACTAGCTTTCTTTCATCTCTGAAATTTCTATTATAGAGAAAGGGAAAATAGTAATATTATTTCCTCTAATTAATCCTCTTTTAATGTGCACAAATTTCGTGCACCGGGCCACTAGTAAAAAATAAGCCGCATTAGGGCTTGCAGAGATTCTAAGTAGAAAACAAGTTCCCAGGGTGCATGAAGGATCTCTGAGAAGAGGAAAGATAAGACAATTGATTCTCGGAGTTGGTTCCTTAGTGCAGGTTCCCCAGGATCCATTCCATCCCAGATGGAGCCCCTGAGGATGGTAGAAACCCTGTTCCCATTGCCAGGACCGATGCAGGAAAGTATGGAAAATGAACCATGGCCAACAAAGATGCTTTCCTCACTTCCCTG
Organism: Lasiurus borealis; assembly: GCA_004026805.1. Lineage (NCBI taxonomy): Eukaryota > Metazoa > Chordata > Mammalia > Chiroptera > Vespertilionidae > Lasiurus > Lasiurus borealis. The sequence goes on along the minus strand of PVJN01007318.1, from coordinate 56,643 downwards.
AAGAGACACATGAATGGACAATTTCCCTTCTTCCACTAGCCACTGTCCTGGCTCCTGATGCTGAGAACTTGGCAATCAGCTCACCTGAGGACCAAACCCACCCACTGGGGAGAGCGGAATAGGAGCAGCTCAGAGGAGCAAAGCAGGGGTGTGTGCCCACACCTGGAGCCTCCTCTGAGTCTGTGCCTCCTGCTGCCCAAGGAAATAGAGTTCCCCTCTGTTAAGCCAGTAGGAGTCGGGGCTTTGAATTACTTGCAGCAGAAAACTTCCTAACAGGCACAGTGGGTTTTTGGCAACCGTAAGTTTTGTAACAGTTAAGTTCTACTAGGTTAATTAGATAATCCATTTTAATTACTGGTGTAGGATGGAGGTTGTTTAGGCCTGAAAATTACTGAGCAGGTGACTAAGAGGCTTTAAACAATAAGAATATTTCTTTCTCTTGCTTAATAAATAATAAATGGGGAGGGAAGCGCTTCCAGGCTATCTACCTGGTTAGACTCCAAATCTGTCATCTTAAGAGGGTAATGTAAGAAGCCGGTAGCTAGACGTGGAATTTATTCTCGCACATCTCTGCTTTTTTTCCAGCAAAGAAACTTGTTCCTAGCAACCCAATGATTTCCCCTAAGTCTCATTGGCCAGAACTGGGCCAGTTACACGGTCATCCTCCCTCCCAGCACTTTGGAGGTAAATCATTACAAACCCTTTTGCTGGGCAGGAAGTCAGTGGAAGTGGTCTGTGCCCCCACTCCCACCCTATAGAGAAGGCACCCATATTCCAAGTTCTTGACTTGTTAAATGGGTCATTAGACATCAGTTTAGTCCTTCCCATACTTGAAAATCTACCTGGATTTTATTGTATCTTCAGTATATGTTGTTCTTTTTTTTTTTCCCCTTTCCCCAATACCTGAGGTACCTTCTCAGAAATAAAAAACAATGTTTCTGGTCTTGTTCTATGACTGGGCCTTCCCAGGGATCTGGTCCAGAACGTTTCTTGGTCCAATATATATATATATTTTTTTTTCATAGAATTGGTAAAGGGAGAAAGGAAAGCAACACTAAACAAGCACTGTTATATGCCAAAGGCCTTATGTGCCGCTTGCCCTTTTTTATTACATTCAGGGAACAGGGGAGGCAATCTAGGGGAGAGGATTTGTGCATGCATTCACAAATCTCTCAATCTTGTCAACACTGTTTCCTTATTCCTAAAATAGGGGAAAATAATCATATCTCCCCCCCAGCATTGTTGTTAGAACCAAATGATATCATCCAAGCACAATGCTTAGCAGGTCGTGAGAAATATCCTTATAGCTCAGAGAATGATTGACACCCCTGAGGTTGGTCTCATTATCGTGTGGCGAACTGCTTGTATCCGGTGGCTCCAAGAGCTGTCATCTAGATGTGCAGAATTTTGCAAGCTGGCTGTGAAACGGCTGTTAGCTTGGTGGGAATATTTATACCATGAAAACCAGCAAAGATCACAAAGCGGAGCTTCTCTTCTTCCTAGAGAGGCTGTTGCAGAACATTTACCAGCATACCACTGGTGAGCAGCATTGCATAGATGAGATCCAAAGAGGGTTAAGTACTGACCCAAGGTTATGCTCAAGAGCAGAAATGGAGGTGAGCTCACATTTTTATCATTTTAAACCTCAGCTCTCTCTACTCATTTGTAAATATATATGTAAAAGGTTGTACAATGTTCGTAGCAATTCATTCTTTTATTTAGCTATTTATTGAGTGCCTATGTATGTGCAGAGCACTGTTCTAGAGATTGCAAAGTACACAAACAAAAATGAAAATGCCACAATGCTCAAGTCTACTTTAAGGAGCGCTCAGCATCACATAAAATCTCTAGGTCATCTGAATTCAACCCCCCTTGTCAGCCACTGTGCTAGGTAAGTGCTACCACCCAAGGGTTCTCTCTAATCAAGACTGGACAAAACTCACCCTGAGTCCAGCCCAGGAATTTCCTTCCTCCCTCCAGACATGTCCAAGTGAGAGGGTAAGCCAGTCATGAAGAAATACCCTTGTCATCCGTTAAGATAGGACCCTCTCCTCGGCTAATTTGCATTTTCAGAGAATAATCTTCATGGGAGAAAAGCCCATGCGATGAAATAACCTGATGGAGAAGTTGCCTGACTTTGGCCATCTTCTTTGGCCATCACAAACCCCATAGGTTATTTCTCCTTCCTCCCACTTCTCCACGCAAAGATATCACGATTCCTGATGTTTCCCAAACTTTAGTCATTCTGACACTACCCTTTTATTTTTTCAATGCTCTATCACTTGTTTTTTTTAATAAATACTTTATCTTTAAATCAACCCGCTTTTTTGCTTAAATGAATTTACTTTCAAAGAAATTGTCGTGTCAGTGCCTTAAACTGAAAGCCATAATGACTTGTCAGAAATGACAGAAATAAAATTAATATTTAACCATTAAAATGGAATTTTTTTTACCTCCAATCATCTCACAGGCCACAAGTAGTCCCTGCATTTGACTCTGGAAGCACTGCTCTAAGATGGGCTTTCTCTCCTGCCAGGAGGTGAATTGGCATTTAACATACTCTGATCAGAAATGTTTACTCTTAAGAGTGGTTGCTCCAAGTCAATCTTTTCTCCATTTGCAAGAAAGAATTACAAAGTAAGGGCCTTTTTATTTTTAGTTTGTTTTAATTAGCTCAAAATGATTTCTTATTCCTGGTTTTCTCCACGCTTGGCTCTTTTTTCAGAAAAAAATCTTTATTTGTACCTCTTTCTCATCAGTAGACCTCAGCTTCATTATGTGCACTCTGCGCTCAGGCTGGTCACCAGCCCCCACCCTCGGTTGTTCAGTTTCAGGGTTTCCTTCCTTCTTGACTCTCCCCACACTGTTGACATTACAACTCTCCTCGTTTATAGGGAACATGATTATTCTCCAGCAAGCTCTGAACATAACAGCAACCAAAAGTAGATCTTATTTTTCTTTTTTGGCCTGGAATGACAAGGCTGCTGAGCTGTCGGGAGTGTGTGAACCACTAGCACAGACATCTTCTCCTCAACTCTGGGGGCAACAGATCTCAAAGAACTGCACCTGAATGAACAGGTGTGGGAGTCTGCCCAAACCTCAAACCATTAGTATATCCTGTTGATGCAAGGGTGGGCTGCCTGTGTGATATCTATAGCCTACATATCTGGAATCCCGGTCATTTTACCAGTGAAGATTGTTATGTCATCCGATGGGAATCCCAATTTTGACTGAAGATGAATGTTTTGTCCATTCAATAGGCCCTGGCAAGTGGGAATGGAGTAATAACTTAATAAGCTCTAGAAAAAAATATATAGAGATGTGACATTTCTTGGATTGGAGTGTTGCAGAGCAAAGTAATACCTTTTAGTCTCATAGGAATTAGGCCACTGTGGTTAGAGGACAAGCAGTGATATTGGCAATTTTGCAGAGAAATCTCTACTAGATGCTCTGTCTCAGTGCAAAGCAGCCATAAACTGTGCCCATTTATAAGCTAAATGTGCTGATGACTCTGCTTTTTACATCTTGTCCTTTTCTGGAGACATAAATATTTACATTGGTGAAGACATTTACAAAACACTTTCACGTATCTATTCTCTTTGAGACCTCGGATCAAGCCAAGGCTGGCAACAGATATTAAGGGATAAGACTCAGGGATGTTGGGAAGTCAAACAAGGTCATACCAACAGAGCTGGCTGGGGGGGGGGGGGGGAGGATTCAGGTGTCACTGCTCTATACCCTGTCACTTCGCCATGCAGGACCCAGGAATACAGTTCCAAAGGAATTCTTATTTGCCCAAATTACACCCTCCCTCTTGAGTTCCCACGCTGAGGATGGCACTACTGCCCAATCACCTAAACCAAAAATTGTGGCATCTTCTTAGACATCCCCCACTCTCTCATTATCATACCTTTTTTGAAAAAAAAAAATATATATATATTTTTAGAGAGAGAAAGAGGTTTGTTGTTCTAGCTCTTGATGCATTCATTGTTGCTTCCTGTATGTGCCCTGAACTAGAAATGGAACCCACAACCTTGGTGTATCAGGAGGATGCTCTAACCAACTGAGCTACCTAGCCACAAGGCCATCATATCCTGTTTAACCTCTCAAATCTGTCCCTTGTCTCTGTACCCACAGCTGCTGTCCTCCTCACCTCTCACCAGGACCCTGGTAATAGTAAATCAACAGGTCTCTTTGCCTGTAGTTTGGGAACCCCTCTCAATCCAATTAGCCACTAACCAGTTCTGAAAATATCACCCCCTTGGTTAAAAGTCTTCAGTATCTCCTTCCTAAATACAGAGGAGCTCAATCTCTCTCTCTCCCTCTCTTTCTTCCTGTCCCTCTCCCTCTTTCTCCTCCCCCCCCCTACTCTCTCTCACACACATGCACACAGCTAACTAGATGTTCCACCCTTAATAAACTGCATTCACTTTTCTGAATATGCCAGATAATTTTGCCTGTTTATCCTCCTTGGAAGAGCATTCCCTCCTACACTAACCAATACTGTCTATAAGTTAAGACCTAACTTGAGGGTTACATCCCCCAAGGAAGCTTTGCCTAGTTTTCCAATAAAGCTGACATTCTCCCTCCTGTGTTCACATTGTGTCCTGGTTATACTTCTGCTTTGGGGCCTGTGATGCCTTTCCATGCTCACTCATTTACTTGTTATCTCCTGCACAGAGAGCTCCTAGAGAGTAAAGAACTCCCTTAATTATCTTTGTACAGCCAGTGTCTAGCATGGGATAAACACACTGTAAATTAATTAATTAATTTCTACAGTAATTATTGTGTGGGCCATTACAAAGCATGAAGGTCATTTCCCCTTCCTTCTTACTTTTCCACCCAAATATATTAGTGATTACTCACCAAATCATTTTCAAACCAGAACTCTTCTCTGTTAGATGAGGTTAAAGAAACCCAAGAGACACTCAGAAATGTATTCAGTAAATTTGCCCAGTAAATGAATAACTCTGTTTTTCAAGGAAAAAATAATAGCCCATGAATCACTAATCTCTCAACTATTTATTCTTGACCTTTACCAAAGAGCTGCCAACCTTAAGGATTTTCTTGACCTAGAGGTCTAGGGTAATCTGGCCAACCCAATCATGCACTTCCTAAATTTATTCTTCCTTACTTAGATTAGTGTTTTTCTTTCCACAGTAAATTATGGATTCTAGCTGAAGAGAACAGCATGCATACACTGTCTACAAGGAGCAACAAGGATGTTGACTTGGCCATACTTGAGGTTTTAGTTTAGGAAGCCATGAAAATTAAGCCTAAGTAGGAGAGGCGAGATATGAACAATAATACGTCAGCACTTCAAGGGAGCTTAGAAATCAGTTTGGCCAGTTTCTCAGGGTGGGGTCTGCATATCATCATGGTAGATTGTAGTTTCAATTTATAGATATGCAAAAAAAATTTATTTTAATTATGCGCTTATTTATGTGTATTAAAAAAAATCAGTATCACATCTGCTCCATGATTTCCTATATATTATAGAAAAGACTTTAAAAAAAAGAGGGGGGCTCAAATAAACAAATCAGTCAACTTAGGGGGAAGATATTAAGGAAGTAAATATATAAGTGAAAAGTTCACATGGCAAATATGATGAAGGTGATACCCCAAAAGTCTGAAGCTGGAAAAATGCCCAGTAAATACAACAAGGCAAGGGAATCAAGATCCCAAGAAGCTAAAAAATGTGCCCCAGGTCCCCAGCATGTGGAGGGCCTGTGATGCCAACGTGGTGATCAGCTGAGAAAAAAATTCAGACACTGACTATTCTGTGCAATTTCAACGTAATGAATTATAAATGTTATTAATATTATTCAATGAAAATATTAAAAAATAATTTTAACTCCAGGAACCACTTGAACACAGAGAGGACATGCAAAAGAGTGGAGGAAACCCTAACTACATCACCATGACCAATCCCACCAAGCCACTCCCTACTGCGCCTGCTTCAAAAGACAATGGAAAACTCCAGCTCTGGGAAATCTGGCTAAAGACATCCTGAAATGATTGGTCATTCCGCGCTGTTCTCACTCTTCCATTTCATCATCCTTGACGTTTTGCCGGCTGGGATTTTTGCTGTCTTGGCAAACATGATGCTGGTGTCACACCTAATGTTTCCTGAATTTTTTGCAGAAAGACTTCCATGGGGGCCGATTGCCAATTACCTGGAAAAGGAGAAGTTTGCAGACATTAGACATGAGGACTGTGTGGGGTTAGGCTCTGGGTTTTAATGAGAAGGATTCAAGTGAGAATGTTGACTATTTCCTAGAGCTTGCTAAAAATAACCCGGGTGCCTGCTTCCTTCCCTCGCACTGCATTTTCAGTGCCTGCTCATGCTGAAGATGCAGGGGGGCTGGAACACACTCCCCGGGATCCAGCACCAGAGCTGTTTGTTCAAACAAATGTAATTTAGCTTTGACCTGCTCTCTTATGCACCAGTGGGCAGGCTACCTTCAGGCTCCTGTTAGATTTACACTTGAGGAAGCTTGAGGGTGATAAGAGAGGCACACACACCAAGCCTTGTTGATTTTGCCTCTTTAATCTCTCTTCCCCTTACTTAGCCTGAGCAGTGATCATCATTTCTGGCCTTGGCTTCTAAAGACCCTCTCATCTCCTCTTTCTACCCCTTTCCATCAAGCCCTAATCACACTGTAGCCAGAACAATCTCTGTCCAACACAAGTCTGAACATTTCCCAAGCCATCACCACCGCCAACAATTAAAACGGTTCAATGGCTTTCCATTGCTTGTATGATAAAGACTAGAATCCTTAGCACGGTCTACAAGCAAGATCCTCCCTGATCTATGCCCTAGAACACCCCAGCGTCACCCTCTCCCCACTTCACTCTCCCTACTTCAATCCACTATCCTTACCCCAGTGCCTTCTGCCCACCAGTCCCCCACCAGCTTACTCCCTGTCCTCCCTTCTTTATCTACCTAATTAATTCTTCCTCATCCTTCAGCTCTCACCCCAGTCATCGCTTTTTTAGTAAAGCTTTTCCTGACCCCCTCAGACTAGGTCAAATCCTCTCACAAATTGCCTCTCATCAGAGCATTTAGCACTGCTCCATTTACACAATTACTTAATAATTAATTACTAGCATTAACCCTCCCAACAGTAGTTCCACGAAGACAGGAGCTCATCTTTGTGTCCTCCACATCTAATAGCATGCGTGGCACATACAGGACACTCGATATTTGTTTAAGGACATAAATGTTAATTCCATAGGGCAGTGGTCGGCAAACTCATTAGTCAACAGAGCCAAATATCAACAGTACGACTGAAATTTATTTTGAGAGCCAAATTTTCTAATTTTAAACTTCTTCTAACGTCACTTCTTCAAAATAGACTTTCCCAGGCCGTGGTATTTTATGGAAGAGCCACACTCAAGGGACCAAAGAATCGAATATGACTCTCGAGCCGCAGTTTGCCAACCACTGCCCTAGGGGACCCAAGTCTAGCTCTCTTGCAGAGGGCCTTCCTTAGAGAAATGAAAGTGTTACTGTATCTAACCACAGCACCTCCTCTGCCCCACCTGGTCAGTGAACTCCCCAGATTCCCATCCTTCACCTCCTCACTTCAGTCCTTTTGATAGGAAATTTTCTCTATACACTAGTTTGAGGGGTTTTGTCCTGAATTTCCCTAAAGTGCTGGGTATTCATTAGTATTATGTTTTTCAGCATAAGCAGGTATTACTTCTGCCTGGATCTTCCATAGGGAAGGGTCCCTAAATAAATCACATTGCCTCTCTCAATTTCTCTTTTTTAAAAAAGATTTTTAAATTGATTTTTAGAGAGGGGGAGAGGAGAGAAGCATCGATGTGAGAGCGAAACATCAATGGGCTCCCTTCTGCACAACCCCTACCAGGGATCAATCCTAAAACATAGGCATGTACTTAAAAACCAAAAATTAGGTACTAAAATTTGGTTGTTAAGTGAGAGAAAAACCAACTCACTGGGAATAGAACCAGCAATCCCCAGAGTGCATGGGACAACGCCCAATCAAATGAGCCACATTGGCCAGGGCTCAATTTCTCTTTTCAAATGGAAGATCTCATATATCATTTTCCTCGTTAAGTTAAAAATACATACCTTCTAACATCTCAATGCAGATGAAGTCTTAGATGCTCACTTGTATTGTGCAGGAGATGTAGGAAGAGAAGGACAGAGGGAGAACTAATGGTGTGGAGGGAGGTGACTCAAAGGTTTCCACATTAAGAAATCTGTCTCTTGGAAAGAGGAGAGGGGAGAGACAGGGAAGATGAGACAATGGCGGGTTCTCCAGGGCAAAGGAAGGCTAAGAAAAGCTGATGCAAATGATGAGATTACCTTCCTCACCTCTCTGCCCCACCTCTATCTCCCTGACCTGCAATGGATCAGTCCTGTGGTTTAGGAGGTGGGCCTGGGGCCCAGAGTGAAAACAGTGCCCCTGATAGCCACCACCACCACCACCACCACCACCACTACCACCACCACCGCCCCCTGACATACACACACACACTACCACCATCACCAGCACCCTGCTTACCATCTTTCCTGGAGGAGCCACATTCAGCATCTGATGCTTTGGAAATCCAGCCCAGCCTGTGATGAGGGAGTTGTTATTGGCACATTCTTGAACGGTATCTGGTGTTTTTATCTGACGATGATTGTGAGGATATGCAGAAGTCCCAGAGAAGTCTGTAAACGCTGGAAACTTATCTGCTTGCTCTGTCACAGCTGGGCCAGCTTCCACATGCCAAATGTTTGGGCAGGGTCAGGTCAAGGCTGCAGATGACTGCTGGCAGGGAGCTACTATTTTGGGGGCACAGGTCATGGGAAAGGCTTACAGTTCAAAGTTGGCTTCTATGCCTATCCCATAACTTTTCCTCAGCTTCATGCATCACAGTCATCAACAATCGCATCAAATTTGAGAACGTTGTTATATATTTTTGTTCAAAGACCTTGATAAGGTGCTGCCATAGAAGCCCACAGGCTAAAGAGGCTTACCTTACAGAAGGGGCAGGCAGCCTCAGATCTCTCACAGAAGGAGGGGAAAAATGGGGACGAGGGAGTGCATTACTAGGGAGTACTTGGAAAGCCAGCCCAGAAGATATCACCAGCATATGGGTTTTTTTCACATCAACATTATTTATAGGGAATTGAATTTAAAAAAATTATATATATATTGGAGTCATTCTTAGCTTTACAAGAGAATTTATCACAGGTTGAATGTTTCTACCACATTGAAAATGTATTGTAATTAATAAAAGTATGTCTACAGGTTTTAATGACATTTCTATTGCATATGCCCCAGGCAAATTCCATAGGACCCCTGTCTTAAATGCTAAAGGCTTTAGACTTGACTGAATGTATTCCCACCAGATTGTATTCACCACCAGTGACTAATGATCATTTAAAAAAGAAATTTCAATAGTCTTCAAAAAGAGCCTTTATATTGTATGCTAAGCCTCTGGTTGTTCCTTCAAGAAAATTATTGTTTTTTAATGAGCATTACTCATGTGAAAGGAGTCCTCCCTTGCTATAAATGTTCTTTTATAAAACCCAACAATAGATGGATGAGACCAGCAGCAGGTGTCACGCTATTTCCTAACTGTCTTCCTTCTCAGCCCTGCTAGGCGTTTAATAGTGTATTTGATTCAAACTTTAACAATGAAGTGAATAGATTTTATAATCCTCATGTTATAGAGGAAAATGTTGCAGCTTTGAGAGATTAAACACTTTGATAAGTCCTTTTGACTCCCAAGATTTAAACCTGATTCTTTCTTGTTCCAGAACCTATACTCTTTCCACTTCACTAATGTTGCTTTTCACTAGAAGGTATGAGCGTATTCATTCATTCATTCATTCATTCATCTAATGAGTATGTGCCTGGCACCATGGTGGGCAGTGTCAAAAGACACATCCCAGACAAATCAAGATGGTGGCATGGGTGAACACCTAAACTGCTGCCTCACACAACTATTTCAAAACTACAACTAAAAGACAGAAAGGACATCATCCGGAACCACAGGAAAGCTGGCTGAATGGAAATTCTACAGCTAGAAGAAAAGAGAGGGGCTCAAGGAGACTCAGAGGAACTGGATAAAGCTGAGGTACAGAGACACACTTGTGGAGAGAATGGGCAGCAGAGTACTTGGCAGGCTGCCTCTAGCAGGAGGGAGATAGAAACTCCCAACTGCACTGAACTGTATATCTGACTACACTGAACCCCAGTTCTGGATGAGACTCATACGGGGGTGGTCTGGACTGTCATGGTAAGGGAGGGGTGCATGGAAACTTAGGGGAGCCGTGAAAGGCAGAGGTCTGGAGAAGCGCACACCACTGCGCACAGAGAGGACAGTCTGCTGATTGTGCCACTGGCTTTCTCCAGCGGGCAGGAGGCAGAACCTCCCAACTGCACTGAATTCCACTGAACTCCAGTTTCAGGCTAGACCTGGGGATCCAGACTCATACTGGTCCCCAGAGTGCACGGGAACCAGAAAGGCAGAGATCTGGAGGTGCATGTGTGCACAGAGGGGGCTGCAGCGATTACCAAGGAACACTTGAGACCCAGGGGCCACGTCAGGTGTGGCTGATTGGAAGCCAAGGCTGTCTGCTCAGCCCTGAGACCCCACCCCATCCAAGCGCAACAGAGAGGCTTTTGCAATTTTGCAAGTCTTGTATCATATGGCTGACTCTAGCACAGAAGTTCTCCTAGCATAGTGAAAATGCAGAGACAAAGGAACAGATCAGAAATGAAAGAAATAGAGGAAAACAAACAACTAGATATAGAGTTCAAAACCACAGTTATAAGTTTTTTCAAGAATTTCCTAGAAAAGATGGATAAATTTAGCGAGACACAAAAGGAAATGAAAAAGGACCAACTAGAGATGAAAAAGACCAATTAGAAATTAAACATACACTGACTGAAATAAAAAATATTATACAGAGACCTAACAGCAGACTAGAGGAATGCAAGAATCAAGTCAAAGATTTGAAATACAAAGAAGCAGATAACAGTCCACTGGAAAAGCAAAAAGAAAAAAGAATCCAAAAATGAGAAGATAGTGTAAGGAGCCTCTGGGACAACTTCAAGCAAACCAACATCAGAATTATGGGGGTGCAGAAGAAGAGAGAGAGCAAGATACTGAAAACCTATTTGAAGAAGTAATGACTGAAAACTTCCCACACCTGGTGAAAGAAATAGACTTAAAAGTCCAGGAAGTGCACAGAAGCCCAAATAATAGGAATCCAAAAAGGATCACACCAAGACACATCATTATTAAAATACCAAGAGTAAAAGACAGAGAGAGAATATTAAAAGCAGCAAGAAAAAAGCAGTTAATTACCTATAAGGGAGCACCCATATGATTGTCAGCTGATTTCTCAACAGAAACTATGCAGGCCAGACGAGAATGGCAAGAAATATTCAAAGTGATGAATAGCAAGAACCTACAACCAAGATTACTCTATCCAGCAAAGTTATCATTCAGAATTAAAGGGCAGATAAAGAGCTTCACAGATAAGAAAAAACTAAAGGAGTTCATCAACACCAAACCAGTATTATATGAAATGCTGAAAGGTACACTTTAAGAAGAGGAAGAAGAATAAAATGGTAAAGATAAAAAGTATGAACAACAAATACATATCTATCAACAAGTGAATCTAAAAATCAAGTGAATAAAAAATATGATGAACAGAATAAACTGGTGAATATAATAGAATCAGAGCATAGAAAGGGAGTGGATTGACAATTCTCAGGGGGAAAGGGGTGAGGAGGGTGCAGGGAGAGACTGGACAAAAATCATACACCTATGGATGAGGACAATGCAGGGGGAGTAAGGGCAGAGGGTGGGGTGGGAACCAGGTGGAGGGGAGTTGTGGGAGGAAAAAAGAGGAACAAATGTAATAATCTGGACAATAAAGGTTTATTTTAAAAAAAAGAAAGAAAGAAAGAAAGAAAGAAAGAAAGAAAGAAAGAAAGAAAGAAAGAAAGAAAGAAAGACACATCCCTTGGCCCTCACAGATTATGGTAACTGAGAGGGATGATAGAGGCAATAAACAGAGAAGCAAACAATAAAGATATCTTTATGAATGGTAATACATGCAGTGAGAGAAAAGAACAGGCTGTGGAGTGCAGAGATGTAGGGAGCTTTCGTAACCCAATCTAAGCCTCCCCAGGTATGAGATATTAGGAAGATCATCTTTTCCTAAGAGCCGCCCCTCCTTAAAGGCAGATGAAGGAGGAAGCCTCCTACCAGGTGCTGCTTATAAGTCAGGTCAGACAATCTCTGCTACACATACTGAGAAAGAAAACTGTGCATGAACTAAGGCTGAACTCTGTGGTCTGACATGATTAGCGGCCCCTTTGGGAACATCAGTATCACTCCTGGTAAGTCAAATAAGCTATTTTCTGATCTATTTCAATGAGCTTAAGAGTTCCTTCTAGAAAATTTACCGTGCTGGGTCTTCTGTTTGGCCCTCAGCTCTACTCCACACGTCTCCACCCTCCCAACCCTGGAAACGGGCCTATATGGGATCCCTAGCCTTCTAACTCAGGTTGGTTTTGACTAGTGAGAATCACAGCAGGAGACTACATGGCAGAGGGCCAGAGAGTGGGATATAACCACCTGATTCTCTTTCTGCTGAGATGCCAAGGGCTGGCTATCCCTCTCCACTGAAGGTCTCCATGCCTAACAGAAGGCGCCTTCTCTGCAGCCCCCTCCTATGGGCTGAGTAGCATTCCCTCCCCTTACCTCTTCAGGCCTAGGAGTAGTACTTCTCCATTGTTGCTAGCCCTGAGGACTGCACTATCACTTATTAATATCCCCAAGCCCCACACCCACCGTAACAGCCTCTATTCTACTGTTTCCACATCACCCTTTTGAGCGAGTCATTTGCTTTCTACCAAGACCTCGAGTAATATATCCACCAGCTACTGTCAACCTCAGGAGTTATCTAGAAACCTATGACCAGTCTCCCAGGATTCTAATGATCTTTATTTAAACACTAGTGGCCCAGTGCATGAAATTCGTGCACATTAAAAGGCGATTAATTAGAGGAAATATTTTAATATTGCTATTTGCCCTTTCTCTATAATAGAAGTGTCAGAGATGGAAGAAAATTAGTAAAATGTACATGAAAATCTTCCTCCTGTTAGAGTCTGGAGTGCACCATGGGACCCAGAGTCAAGTTCTCCCCACATTGGGCTAGATCCAGACCCAGCTAGTTCCACTCTTGTCAAGCCTCACCAGGCAGGGCGGGGGGTGGTGTGCAGCCTCAGATCCCTCAGCCTGGGCCGTGGCAGAGAGTGTACCTTAAGGTCCCCCGTCAAGCCTGCCGGGGGAGGGGGGAGGACACAGCCTGAGAGCCCCTATCAAGCCCCACCAGGTCCTGTCAAGTCCTACCAGGTGGGGGTGCAGCCTCAGGTCCCCTGGCCTGATGCTGGGACAAGGGGCCTAAGACCCCCCGTCAAGCCTGTTGAGTGGGAGGCATGGCCTGAGATCCCCTATCAATTTCTGCCAGGTGGAGGGATGGCCTGAGGCACCCCAGCCTGGTACCGGGATAGGAGGTGTGGCTTGAGGTCTCCTGTCAAACCATGCTGGGCGGGTGGCACAGCCTGAGTTCCCCCAGCCTGGTGCCAAGGCAGGGGGTGGAGGGAACATGGCCTGAGGTCCTTTGGTCTAGCACCAGGGCAGGCGGCATGTCCTAAGGTCCCCCATCAAGCCCTGCTGGTTGGGGGATGCAGCTTGAGGTCACATGGCTTGGCGCCAAGGTTCGGGGTATGGCCTGATGTCTCCTGGCCTGGCACCAGGGCAGGCGGCATGGCCTGAGGTCCCCCATCAAGCCCCATGGGGGTGGGGGAGCATAGTGCAGCCTCAGGTCCGTGCTGATTACTCGTTAAGGCTTGTTATGGGAACTTGGCCTTCACTGTGGGTGCAGCCATCTTGTGTTACAGAAATCCCCCTCCACTGTGAGCGCTGCCATCTTTGTGGAAGAGTGACAGTCAATTTGCATATTCCCTCTTTATTATATAGGATCCTTTTTTAAAGATAAGTACAATTGCATAGTGATTATCTAAATGTTTTCCCTATAAATATGTATAAAGTAAAAAAAAAAGAAGTGTTAGTGTGCTCATAAGCCCCTTCCCTGGCAGCAAGTTTGAAAAATACCTGTGATATACAGTGGTACCTTGAGATATGAGTGCCCTAACATACGAGATTTTTGAGATATAAGCCGTCGAGCGAGCGATTTTTGCTTTGAAATATGAGCAACATTTGAGATAGGAGTAATTGCGAGGATTGGCCGGCTGCACAACCCACCAGTTTACCGTGACTCGAGCATCTCATAGTTTCCCACGCCTAAAGGTTACAGAACGAATTAAACTCATATCTCAAGGTACCACTGTACTAGTATGTTTGCCATTCATTTGCCTGAGAAGTTACTTAAACAGTATAAACACAAAAAGAGTCATACATTCTATTCCATAAACTTGATGAAGTCCTGGCTTTCTGTCCTTTTGGGTACTATGATAGCATCTTTCCTGCAACGTTCACTCAGAGCCAATGTGGTAGCATTCTAGCTGCACAGTTAGCTGCCAAATCAAAGCAGGGTCACAAAATTCTCCAATCAGCATCTGAGCACAAGGCAAGTCTGGAATCAGAAGCTGAGAGAGGAATATGGGCCCTGTGAGGTCCTTGTACTCTACTTATGTAAAGGGGGAAGTGCTCAAACAGGATATCTAGCAAGTCTGCACATTTGAAGACCTAATTCTAACATCTAGCAAATCCACACATTCAGTGACCAAATTCTAACATCCAGTATATTGAGCTAAGCCTCTAATGTGGATCAGAAGGAAGGAATGCTGAAATCCCTCCACTAACAGCTGTCTCTGGACTGTGGACTTTTAGAACTTTCAAATGCTAACTTTGGTGTATAATTTCTGGTTAGAGTACTTCAAATATTCATTAACTGCCTCTAAAGTGTAGATTAAAACCAACTAATACAGATTTTATAGTGTCTACATGGAAGTGTTTTATTTTTATTTTTTTAAATAAATCTTTATTGTTCAGATTATTACATTTGTTCCTCTTTTTTCTCCCCATAGCTCTCCTCCACCCGGCTCCCACCCCATTATCTTCCTCCCTATTGTCCTCATCCATAGGTGTATGATTTTTGTCCAGTCTCCCTCTGTACCCTCTCACCCCTTCCCCCCTGAGAATTGTCAGTCCACTCCTTGTCTATGCCCCTGATTCTATTATATTCACCAGTTTAGTCTGTTTAACAGAGTTTCAATTCACTTGATTTTTAGATTCACTTGTTAATAGATATGTATTTGTTATTCATAATTTTTATCTTTACCTTTTTCTTCTTCCTCCTCTTGTTAAAGTATACCTTTCAACATTACATATAATACTGGTTTGGTGTTGATGAACTCCTTTATTTTTTTCTTATCTGTGAAGCTCTTTATCTGCCCTTCAATTCTGAATGATAGCTTTGCTGGATAGAGTAATCTTGGTTGTAGGTGCTTGCTATTCATCACTTTGAATATTTCTTGCCACTGCCATCTGGCCTGCATAGTTTCTGTTGAGAAATCAGCTGACAATCATATGGGTGCTCCCTTGTAGGTAATGAACTGTTTTTCTCTTGCTGCTTTTAATATTCTCTCTGTATTTTCCTCTTGGCATTTTAATTATGATGTGTCTTGGTGTGGTCCTCTTTGGATCCCTTTTGTTTGGTGTTCTATGCACTTTCTGCACTTATAAGTCTATTTCTTTCACCAGGTGTGGGAAGTTTTTAGTCATTATTTCTTCAAAATGGTTTTCAGTATCTTGCTCTCTCTCTTCTTCTGGCACCCCTACATTTCTGATGTTGGTAAGCTTGAAGTTGTCCCAGAGACTTTTTACACTATCTTCCAATTTTCAGATTCCTTTTTCTTTTTGCTTTTCCAGTGGAGTGTTATCTGCTTCTTTGTATTTCAAATTTTTGACTTGATTTTTGCATTCCTCTAGTCTGTTGTTAGGTCTCTGTATAATATTTTTTTTATTTCAGTCAGTGTATGTTTAATTTCTTGTTGGTCCCTTTTTCATCCCCTTTTGGATCTTGCTAAATTTATCTATCTTTTCTAGGAAATTCTTGAAAAACCTTATAACTGTGGTTTTGAACTCTATATCCAGTCATTTGTTTTCCTCCATTTCTTTTGCTTGTGATCTGTTCCTTTGTCTCCGCATTTTCGCTGCTTTCGAGTTGGTAGAGTAGCTTTGTGTGCTAGGTGTCCTATATGGCCCAGTAGTTCCACCTTCCCAGTTACCTGAGGTGGACTCTCTTTGATGCACTCCTTTGTGGACTATGTGTACAGTCTTGTTGTAGCTAAGTCTTGATTGTTGTTGGTATCACTGGGGGGAACTGACCTCCAAGCCAATTGGTTGTGAGGATCAGCTGTGTCAATGCCAGGAGAATTTCAGTGCTGGATTCCACTTTAAGACTTGCAAGATTGTGAAAGTCTTTGTTCCAGGCTTGGATGGGAGTCTCAGGGCTGAGTAAACAGCCTTGGCTTCCCATAAGCCCCTGGGTCTCCATGTCCCTCGGTAATCACTGCAGCCCTCTCTGTGCACAGTCTCGCTCATGCACATCCAGAACTCTGCCTTTCTGGCTCCCATGAGTTTCCTTGTGCTCCCGGGATCCATATGAGTCTGAGTCCCCAGGTCTCATCCAAAACTAGGGTTCAGTACAGTTCGACCTGGATTTTAGGGCAGTTGGGAGGTTCTGTCTTCCTCCTCCTAGAGGAAGCCAGCAGCACAATCAGCAACCAGCCCTCTGTGTACGCACTTTCGCGCGCACTTCCAAACCTGTCTTTCTTAACTCCCCTAAGTTTCCTTGCACTCCTCCCTTTTCATAACAGTCCAGACTCCCCTGTATGAGTCTCACCTGGAAGTGGGGTTCAGTGCAGTTGGAAGTGGGGCTCAATGCAGTCGGGAGGTTACATTTTCCTCCCACTAGAGGAAGCCAGCCAGGCCCTCTGCTGCTCATCCTCTCCATGCATGCATCTCTGTACCTCAGCTTTTTAAAGCTCCTCTAAGTTTCTGTGAGCCCTTCTATTTCCTTCTAGTTGTAGAATTTCCACTCAGCCAGCTTTCCTATGGTTCTGGATGGTGTCCATTCTGTCTTTTAGTTGTAGTTTTGAAATTGTTGTGCGAGCCAGCAGTTTAGGTGTTCACCTATGCCTCCATCTTGGTTTCTCTACATGGAAGTATTTTAAAGTAAATCATAAACAATCCTATCTAATAAAAGAGTAATATGCAAATTGACTGTCACTCCAACACATAAGATGGCTGCCCTCGTGTGGTCAAAGATGGCTGCCCCCATGTGAACACAAGATGGCCACCACAAAATGGCTGGCAGGGGAGGGAAGTCGGGAGTGACCAGGCCTGCAAGGGAGGACAGCTGGGGGGTGGGGGGAACCCAGGCCTGCAGGGGAAGGAAGTCAGGAGAAGACCAGTCCTGCAGAGGAGGGCAATTGGGGGAGAACCAGGCCTTCAGGGGAGAGCAGTTAAGGGCAACCAGGCCTGCAGGGGAAGGCAGTTGGGTATGACCAGGCCAGCAGTAGAGAGCAGTTGGGGTTTCCCACGCCAGCAGGGGAGGGCAGTCGGGGGTGACAAGGCTGGCAGGGGAGGGCAGTTAGAGGTGATCAGGCCAGCAGGGGTGGGCAGTTAGGAGCAATCAGGCCAGTAGGGGAGCAGTTAGGCATCAATCAGGCTGGCAGAGGAGTGGTTAGGGGTTGATCAGGCTGGCAGGCAGAAGTGGTTAGGAGCAATCAGGCAGGCAGGTAGGTGAGTAGTTGGGAGCCAGCAGTCCTGGATTGTGAGAGGGATCCCAGATTGGAGAGGGTGCAGGCTGGGCTGAGGGACCACCCCTCCCCTCACCCCCCGTGCACAAATTTCATGCATCGGGCTTCTAGTATAAGAAATAAACACCACTGGGCAGAACACTGCCATCCATAAGGCTGGCTCTGGTTCCTTATTCATCTGTACAAAACAATCATCTTGTTACCTTTTTCTTATAAGACAAAACTTCATACAAAACATTAATACAAAAATTACATGAAAAGCCACAAAATGCCATTGTATTATAGAAACCATATTACATTTGTAAATCCCTAATAATCCATTATCTCACATGTACTACACATTTAAATTCTAAGAGAGCATTCATAGTTTATTAAATAATCCCATTGCCATCTCAGGTGTTCAACTAGCTCCCAGTAACTTTTTCTTTTCTAACGTGGATCCAACCAATTACAATTGTTTCCAGTGGACTGTCCATGCTATATTATAATGAAAGAATTTCATTGTTTTGTTTGAAATAGAAGGGCAATTAGATGCTGCTAAGATGGGAAACACAGACTATTTACTAAAATGATGTATATTGTAAGACTCATGTGTCATGTAGTCAGATGAAAGATCGTTAAAAGAATGAGCCATTATATAAAAATATCTGCTTTGTAATAAATTTAAAAATAACATTTTATGACAGACATTCTACTTGCAGGTAAGAAATCCATTATCTGGTTAGAGACAATCAGCTAGGAAGTTTTTAAAAACGAAGAAATAGTGAAGGTGATTCGTCCAAATAGAAAGAAAAGGAAGACAAATATGACAAGGGGAGAAGCTGGAGCGGACAACTAAGTGGAAATCAGGATGTTAAGAGTTAGTCATGAACTTGATAAGCTTCCACAGAAAGGTGCTCAGAGAGGTCTGAGGGATGGCTGAGTAGAACCATGGCAGCTTGCTTGTTTTTTGTTTGTTAATGGCTTCAATTTTTCTGATATTCCGCTCATCAAGAGAGGGGGTCTCTGCCTCCTTCCCATGTAACATTCCAGAGATAAACTGTCCAGGGCTATTTGAGTTGCGTTGACAATCTCAGCTTGTGGCTACCATCTCAGGACAAGGAAGCTGTGGCTACCATCTCAGGAGGACAAGGAAGCTACTCCAATGTTCTTCATCTCCCAGTCAGAAATGAGAACAAAAGGGCCAGAGATGTATGAACCAATTCTCTTAAATCAAGATCAGGAGGTAGTAAACATATCATGTCTGCTATATCCCATTGTCCCAAATATAGTAATGTGAATAATTGGATGGAAGAGATACTGGGAAATGTAGTCTTTAACTAGGTTGCTATGTACCCAACTAAAACTATAGTACTATGTAAGAACAGGAGCATGGATCTTAGCGGAGAACAACAATCTCTCATACTAGTGAAGTCTTCCCGCCTCAAGAGATTATCCTGATTCCGTTAGTACTCAAGAATGTCCAGCTGTGGCTCTCTGTATACAAGTAAGATTGGGAGCCTGTAAGAGGATCAAGATAAGAAGACCAGAAAGAAAGGCAGACTTCCTATGAAATGGGCAGATGAGAACTCAGAGATATTTCTGGGAAGCTGTTATTTGTATTCCACTCGGTGAAGTGGAACTCCAAGTCTCAATAACAAAATGTGATGATCAATAAAAGGTAGGATCTGCACCTTCCAGGAGCAGAGCCTGAGGCAAGGATTAAGGTGCTAACCTTTGTGGATTTTTTTGTTTTGTTGTTGTTGTTTAGTTGTTTTTTTGTTTGTTTGTTTGTGTGTGTGTGTGTTTGAGCTCCAATCCCAAAGCAGGAAAGGAAGGAAAAAAGAGAGTGAAGTGATGTGATGCAATGTATTACCACCCTAGTCACAATAGCACAAGGGACACAGAGACACACAGAGACAGGGACATAACAGCTGTCTAGCAAGGATGTCATTCAGCAGGCAGGACTTCTCCTAGGACACACCCTGGAGTAGCCAACAGGTGAAAAAGAAGAGGGAGGATTTATCTGCCTTGCTCCCTCCTATTTCCTATTTCTCATTGATCAAGGTTCACCCTGAGGAAGCTCCCTCCTCTTCAGGTGCATCCGCTGGCCCCTCAACAGCCACTCAGACTGGCCAGATCTCATGCTTTGCAATAAGGTATTTTTAATCCATAAGCGAAGGGCTGACTTAGCACAGGCAGGGCACCAAACAAGAAAGAAAAAAAGAGGTGGTCAAGGCAACTTGAGAAAATGCAGAAGCTTCTGTCATAAGTACAAGGATATATAGAACCATAAGGGGCAAGAAAACTTACTTTGGTCTAAAGTGTCAGCTGGGCTGCCTACATATACCTTCTCCATTTGGCTGGTAAGGAGCTGAAAAAATTATTCTTACTCCCAAGAGTTAGGGCATTGTTGAAAGCAACAATAAACTGTTGGGGAAAAAAACAAGTCAGGATTTTTCTAGGTAGAGCGTCTCTTGACTCGCAGCATTATCTTTGTCTAATACAGATTGGGTGTGAAGCATGGGGCATCAGAGATGCCATATTGCTACTGCCCTCATTGAAAAAGAAAAATAAAGCTGATTTCACAGTGACCTGTTACATCTCCAAACTGTTTTACTTTGTGCTTTCAAAGAGGGGGAATGAAACATTGCTTTCTCCCCTAATCCACAGCAAGGTCCTATAGTTTCGGGGCTCTAGACTCAGTGAGTTTTTGATTTTTCATAAGCTTCAGGCTCAGCATATTGCAAGGGTCAGAACCCAGATGAGGGGTCTACATGGTACAGAAAAGAGAACGAACCACAAAGTGGAGGGCATCCAGAAAAAACAAACAAATGTGTGGCATATGCCTATTTCTATGGCACAAAACCAGATATGGAAGCAAAGACTTGGGGGAACTCAAAGAAATTGAATTCTAAGTCCATATCCCCAGATAAAAGGAGCTATGGTAAAGATAAAACAAGCTGAATTTTTAAAAACTCATTTTAATTGGGGTTTGGAATACACTTTTCTACATTTACATATACTATCACTTCCATTTTGCTAGGTTCTACCGTGTGTTACAGCTTTAGATTAATATCTCCCTTTGAACTCAAGAAAGCCCTGGGGCTGCCACACAAAAGGGATGGTTAGAGACCTCAGCATCCACAGCAGTCTGTGAGCTCCCCTGAAGCCAGGTTAGACCCCAAAGGGAGGAAAGAAAATATTTTATTGAGTTGGAGAGAAAATGAGTCATTCTGTCTCCATCCTGATCAGTGAACCAAGCCACGCCAAGGCATATCTCAAACCCAGTCCCGGGAAACTCAGTGTGTGCACCGCAGACAAGAGGGTGGGATCGTCAGTGGGAGAAGGAGGCCCTGAGTCACCAAATCGATTCTTCTTTTATCCCATCTTGTGGGCGGAAGTGTGGAAAACTGCTCATTTTCCAGCTCCTCTTAGTGAGAGCAACAGGAGTCCGTGGCTAAGGAGTGGGGGTGGTATGGTGTTCACTTGTAATTAGGCCCAAATAAACCTCAGTCTAATGGGGAGCCAGGGCCCTGCTGGAGGGCTCCCCACCGGAGACTCTCAGCCAAGTGTCCAGGGTGAGTGAGCTGCAGAGGAAGAGGATGGTGTTGGCCGGGCCCCTGCCACAGTCACTCAGGTGTGAGGTGAGGAGGAAATCACTGGAACTTGGTGGGCCCCTGAAGGTGGTGGGGAAAGAAGATCATGTTCAAGGAGCACGTCAAGGTCCTGGGCTTGTTGGTTCCACCTGGGTCACATGGAACTGTCCACCAATAGGCAGGAGTGGATAGATTTAGAGGTGTCTATAGAGGTGGGGTCTGGGGAGTGACTTCTTCAGAATTCATTCTCAGAAAAGAAATCAGAGCAAAGCACCAAAGACCAAAAGTGAATGGTCGGAAGGAGGGAGGAGCTGGCAAGCACAGCTTGCAGATATCCTGTGCTAGAGCCTGAGGGCACTTTGGAGCTGGACAGGGACAGCGGGCAAGCCCCATAGTCTCTGCAATTGTTCCTTCTGGGGGCTTCTGGCAGACTTGGGGGGCTTCCTGGACATCAAGCCGGTAGCAAATATGGAGGTGCCTACTCCTCGCCGGCTGAGGCAGACATCAGCCCGCCCAGATTCCTCTCACTCTGGTGAGTTCTCAGACTCCCAGACTTCGTTAGCAAAAACGTCTTAAACTATTCCTTCAGTTACCCTGGCAGCACCTAGGGTTTATCTGCAAACATCATCCCTACACTCTTCTCCATCCCCCGATACCGAACAGCCTCGGCATCGCCGGGGGAGGCAGTGATGCCAATTCGCTTTACCAACATGGAAGACTCTTCCATTCCATTTTCCTCCCACACTGGAGGTGCATCAGACTCTGCTCAGCTTTCTTCAGCCTCGTTGCAAAGGAACCAATAGTTGAATGGGAAATAAACTTTCAAAACCATGGAGATGGTTTTGCTTTTTGTCATACAAGATCAGTCCCTGTATGCTTGCAAAGGGAATGGACTAAAGGATGCCCTCCCATTCCCCACCTCCCCGAAGACCTAGGCCTGGAACCTAGCAGTTTATTTTTAGTCAACTACACTGGGTCAAGCACTGCGTTAGCCAAAGGTTTTGCCCCATTTCATTAATGGGTAAAACCAGCTACCCCTCTTTCAAAGTAGATATTTTACTTTTAATGCAGCACACTGACTACTAAGTCATTTTCCTTTGCTCGGAAAGGTTGTCAGTTTTTGTTTTAGCCTCAGTAGTGACTATAGCAACAATGTCTGGAGAGAGGTGTTGTTTCCCAAAGACTGTCATTTCAGTCTGACTGCATTTGCAACGCGAAGGAGAGCGTCTCTTTGCTGGAAAGGACCCGGGGAATCGGAGTCAGTCCCGGTAGTGGCACTGGGGCCGGGGTCGGAGAGCATCCCCATTCCACTTTCTCCTGGAAGACAAGTGGCACTTGCCAGGACGCAGAGGAGAAACCTGCTGGCTTGTCTCTCACTGGAGACATCTTCAGGGCTAATGCTCACAACATTCAAGCTGATTTTCAAGGCAAATCGGATACCGAAACGGAAGATGCAAAGCTTTGAAAATCAAGGCAGGCTTGCACACCTGTCCCAGCCTGAGTTCCCCAGAAGCAGAGCCCGAGGCAAAGGCTTATGTGCTACTCCTTATTAGAGAGTACAATCCCAGGGAAGTAGGAGTGAGGGGGAAGAGGGCTGAGGCAGGAGAGGAGGGAGCCTTGGTGTCAGGGCGACTGATGGCTCAATCTCTAAGCCTTACTTTCTGCTGCAAACTGTAGGTCAAGTCAGTCTGTCCCTGGAGAAAAGGTGGATGCTTGTGGAGGTGCCATCTCTCATTGGCTGGAGATTCACCTCACAGGGCATGAATCCCACACTTTTGATGCACCCAGCACATCTCACATAGAGCTGTGGCCCCCCACAATGGGGATGCCCTGGGGAAGGAGAAGGACTGCAGTAGAGCAAAAGGTCAAGGGGCAACGGAATTGTGCCCTGGAGGTACCTGGAGTCTTTAACAACTGTTTGCTGAGCAATCAAGTGGCCAAGGGTCCTAAAGACTGGGTCCATCCAGAGGATCAGAAATGAATCATGAAATATGTCTAACACAACATACCACAAACTGTCTTTCTAGAACTTTCTTCCATACCTGCTCTATGTGACCAGATAAGAAACCTTCAAGTCTTAAGGATGGCATATCATTTGGTTTGAATCATCCACTGGTTGATTTTTTTTTAAAGGAATATAATCAATTTACAAGGGGGAATCCCACATTGGGGTATAGACATAAAACAGGCCTGCTTTCCTCCTGCCTGCGCTCTACAGGCTCAGTGAAACGCACTTCCCCACCGGAAAGCCATCTTCCTTAATGGGATTTCAGTTTAACCCTGTAGCTCTTCAGCTATTTTCAGTTGCCTAAATCATCTAATTTTAGTGCTTAAAATTCAGTTCTGTTTATTTGAAACTTTCTATTTCAAATTCATTTCAAAGCTCCCCAACCCTCATCACCACCACCTCCAAGCAAGCCCAGGCTAGATTGGAGGATGATGGCGGCATGGTCAACGCTACCTGATACAGCCCTCCTTCTCTCCCGTGCTCTTCCCTTGGTGTTGGGGGTGGGAGGAGAGTGAGAAAATGACCTTGTTTCCATAAAGGCTAGTGGTCATATGACTCTTTCCATAGTTTGTTATAATTAGTTTTCTAGCTGTTTCCTATGGTCTGGATATTGATGGGTGATAGTCCAAACAGGCATCATTGATGTAAAAGAGTTTCCCAAGATGTCTGGGGCACTGATTTTACCTTCAGAAAGTCTAAACTGTACTTTTGGGAGGCTCTTTCTTCCTTGCCAAGATGGTCCCCTCAGTCCTATTCCCACTTCATCCATTTCAGAAGGCCCATAATCCTGGAAAGTGCCAGAAGAAATAGAATCTATTTTTTGTACCTCTAGGAATGAGAAATTGAAAGGGATGGTCCTCAATCCAGCCTTACCTCATCATCTCTCATCATCATCTCTCCCAGGGCTCTTTTGTCCAGTCCCAACCAGAAGACAAGACGTCAGCCTGCCCTCGACACTCACAAGCTGTACAAATGACTGTTCCCAGGTGCTGCTTTACCTACTTGTCTTAGAGATTACTCCCCATCTTCATGAGAAGTGAAAGAAAGGAAAGACAGCAGAGCTGTGCTGCATAATATTTCCTACTTAAAAGACCATTTCTCTCACTCCAAGTCCTATACTGGAAGATGGTGTGGGAGTTCAGGATGGGGTTGGAGGACCATTGGAAAGTGGGGGTTGGTGGTGGTATGGGACCTGCTGAAAACACTGCCTCTCAGGAGGCATTTTGGAAGATTGCTATCCCAGTAGCTGGCCATTCTCTGCACTCACAATGTGGAAAAACGTGAGATTTTGTTTTCAGCAGTAAAGATAGTCATCACTTCCAACCAATCCAAGAAAAAAAAACTTTCATTTGGCACCTGTCTGCATCCTGTTCCAGAAATATCCTCAGTTGCTGACATTTTTTTTTCTAGTTAAATTTATTGGGGTGACATTGGTTGATACAATTATATAGTTTTTGAGTGTACACTTCTGGTAACTTTTGGCATGATTTTATAGCCTCTATAAATTTGCCTGTTTTTCTAAATAGTTTGATGTTTTGGTGAAAGAGGTTTGCTGTTTTCCCTTTCATTGTTTAGTTCATTGTCCGTCAGTCATCCCTGGCCGTCCATTTCCATTTCAGAGTCTGGATGTGACGGCTGTTGGAGTGTCAGCCATCACATCCAAGTTCCAGGCAGCAGGACAGAGGATGGGAAGATCCATTCCACCCTTTTTAAGGAGATGCTTTAGAACAGTGGTTCTCAACCTGTGGGTCGTGACCCCTTTGGGGGTTGAATGACCCTTTCACAGGGGTCACCTAAGACCATCAGAAAATGCAGATATTTACATCACGATGCATAACCGTAGCAAAATTTCATGGTTGGGGGTCACCACCACATGAGGAACTGTATGCAAGGGTCGCGGCCTTAGGAAGGTTGAGAACCACTGCTCTAGAAGGATCCCTTGCCTCTCTGCTAACGTCAGAATCCACACCCAGGGGTCATTCAACTGCAGGGGAGGCTGGGAAAAGGGGCCCTCTGGCTGAGTGCACCACCGCCTCCAATAATGTGATAATGATGCTGGCACGGTTCACCTCGTGCCCAAAGCATGAAAATTCCAGATCATTTTCTTCCATCATTTATTTTATTAAGGAAGTTTCTCAAATTATGTCACTTATTTTTAAAGCACAAGGTGTTTCTAAAAGGAGAAAAAGAGACAAACCAAAAGTAACTATAAGGAACCCCTATACAAGTGTACCAGTCAGAAATAATTACCAGATTTTTTTTTGTGGTAACCCTTAGGTCTGAGTCTTGATCAATAGCTAATTTGGGGACCTAGCTGAGGGTCTTCCCACTTCTTTGAAACATACTATAACTTACTCAAGAAATTCACTATTGTTGGACATGAAGGTTATTTCAACTAATTGTCCTCTTAGGATGTTTCCAATTTTTCATTACCATACACAGTATGGGGCTGGAATAATTGTCTAAAAATTAATTCCAAATTTAAAATATCAGAAGAATGAGTAAAAAACTTAGTGCACTTAAAAAAGGCAGGGAGGGAAACAAAAATGCCTCCCCAAATGCATTAAAAGTTGCAAAACCCCCTCCTGCTCTGCCAACATAATTAATACATGAAACATCCGTTAACCAGAAGCATTCATTTCTGACCAAAATTACCTATTGGCCAACTTATGTTCAACCATATTGCTTTTGCTCAAACTGCTCTCAACCAAATCCCCTGGAACTGAGCTAGATAATTAAACTCTCTTGGAAGGCACTTAGGGCGGCCCACTTAACCTGCATCCCTTTCTTTCAGGGCTTGCGAGGGTGAGGTTGGTAGAATGCGCTAGCACCTTTTCCATCATAAAAGAGAAGGTAAACTGTTAAGACCCGTCTTTTTCTTTCCCCATCCTTTGGGTTTTGCATAGGCAAGATTCCAAAACTTTAGAGCACCTCTTCAGAATATTTAATCAGAGATTTTCTGACACTCCTTAGATATGAAGAAGGGACCGCTCAGCAGACCCACCCAGCCCTGGCGGGTTAGAAACAGAGGGCTTTCAGCATTCGCTCCTTTTGATTCCTGCACCAGAAAGAGACAAAGAGCCTCTGCTTCCCTTCAGCTTTCCTCAGGATTTCTCTGAAGCATAATTAAATGTAACCTCTGCTGCTCACCTGCTAGCACTCATTCCACCAAGGGGCTCTTTCCTGGCGAAGCAGGCAAATAATGTCTTTTGGCAATAATAGCCGGGCTCCTTGACCCTTTTGGCCTTTACCTCATTAGCTCAGTAACAGGGCCCTCACCAAGGTTTCCAGAAGTCCTGTGTTGGGGATAAAAGGACCAACCTCGGTGACATTTGTCAAGTAGGCAATTCTGAGCAAGCACAGTCGTCTACTCAGGAACCCTTAGGCACTAGGTTCTACAGAAAAGCTCAGCGCTGTGGAGATCAGAGAGGGCACCCCTGCTGAGCACCCACAGTTTTATTTCTGTTTTAGTCATTTGAGATGGCAATCTTTTTCAAAATGCATTTTATACTTTTAGGTTTTTAAACAGAATAAACCGGGGTTGGCTAAAGTAAGTTCACAGTGAGTCTGTGAAACAGTTTATTCTTGTAGTATTCATTAATCATTATATTATTTATATAATGACTATAAACTGTAGGTTTACAGTCCTGCGTATATAAAAGTTTATATATACATATATATATATATATATATATATATATATATATATATATATGATTGATTTTTTACAGAGGAAGGGAGAGAGCTAGAGAGCTAGAAACATCGATGAGAAACTTCAATCAGCTGCCTCTTGCACACCCCCTACTGGGGATGTGCCCACAACCAAGGTAAATGCCCTTGCCTGGAATCGAACCTGAGACCTTTCAGTCTGCAGGCCAACGCTCTATTCAATGAGCCAAACCAGTTTCGGCTAAAAGTTTATTCTTGTGTTATTATTTATAAATTAGTGTGTTATTTATATGTATAACTGCAAAACTACTTTTGCCCACCCCCTGTATAGAGTACAATTAAGCCTTTCCTTGATTAGGGGGTTGGGGGTTGGGAAAGTCACCTTAGGGAGAGCATCATGTTAAACATTTCTCAGGAGCCATTTTTCCAGGCAGGGTGCCAAAGCCACACAGACAGAAATAAGACAGAAACCCTACACAAAGACTCCACAGTCTCGGGGAAAAGATGGAAGTAATCAACTAGTTGTGAAACATCCTAATAGTTCAATGGATTGTGATAAGGATGACTGGAAATAAGAGAAAGTTACATGGAACTTTCCTTGACTGTCAGACAAGGACATGGTTAGAGAACAAGGGTATCAAGAGTGAAGTAAGAAATGCTTTGGCTCAAAAAATGGTGAAGATGATGGAAGAACATTCCAGGCAGAGAAAACATTTGCAAAAACCCAGAGTTGGAGGACACGTCTAGGGGAAACTCCCATAGGTGGTGTGCGCTGGCCAGCGGTTGGAATGTGGACAAGCTGAAGGGTCTGAATATAATGCTTGAATTCCTTCCACAGAGAGATGATAGATAAGTTGGTAATACTCTGGGGATTTGCAAAATTTAATGTCACTTATATGTGGTATACCATAAGGAAATATTTTTAAGTTTACAGTATTTTTAGATTACTATATTACAGTTAATATTACAAGGTTTACTTTTCAATACAATCTTGAATACTATTTTAAGAAGTCTTCTTCATTCCATTAATAAGCAACACATTCTCTTTAATTTATCTTATTAGTTATGTAAGGAAAAGCGTGGTTTCTTGACCACTATATTCAACATTAACTTCTTGTATCGTGGATGTCTTTCGAAATTGAGCACACCTAATATAGAATGATTCTGACTACATTTTACAGCAGCAAAAATAGAATAAAACAGCTTTCATGACCTAAGGTTGGAATGCTTGCTTTTGCTATGAGAAAAAAAACTGGTTTATTTTTGAAAGTTCATGTTTGCTTCTAAATGATGAAATTAGAAAGGGCTTCAAGCGGCCCTTTCCAAGCTCTTCCTAGCACATGACATATTATGGGTGTTAATGGCCTTTATAATCATAAATCGGACTCACAATTGCATATAACAGTTCCAGTATCAGAGATACCTTGATATACTATGTAAGAAGTTTTATTATATAATCATCTTGAAGAGACTTAGAGGATGCTCTTATGTTTTTCATTAGTTGTTTGTATTTCAACCTGAGTACCTCAATAGATCCCATTAATTCATTATGGGTTATAAATTTTAAAATACTTGACCAAGAGTAAAAACAATTTAAAGTCGTTTATCAGCTAAAACTCCCGTTGTGTGAACCAGTGTTCTCCTGCTCTCCCAGCTGAGTGCAGCGAGAGCTGTCCTTCCCCATCTACCCCTCCTCATTGCCCACTGCGCATGCCCACTCAGGGTGAGAGGGGGGAGCAAATGTTTTGGCTTTAGCAGGTGGGAATTTTAAGTCATTCTAAAATTCCTATTTTGAATTCCAAAAAAATAGAAACTGAAATAAGAAATAAATAAATAAGAAGGATAAGGCCATAAATCCCCGAGGACATCTGGGACATCCCCTGGGTGGGAATACTGCCACTGAAGGATTTTAAGCATGACTCGCTTTGCCTTCCAGAATGAGCTCTCTGGCCAAGACAGAGGGGATGAAGTGAGGAGAGGTGAGCCAGAAGCCAAAGAGCCCAGGTAGGTGGCTGCTCCCATGATGTCAGCAAGAAGTAAGAAGAGTCTGTACCTGGGCAGCAGCAGTGGGAAATGGGTCTTCAGGTCATGGGAAGAGTCAGGATGTAGAAATCCCAACAGTTTCGTCTGATTCTATAAGCTCTGGTCCACTGGGGCCACCTGAGTTGAGTAGAGCTGTTTATCCAAAGCTGAAGGGCCACCACCTGCTGTGGATTCCAATATTCAGAACTGCTTATTTTTTTAGTCATGTTTTAGACCTTCCCTTGCATTCATTTTGTTTTCAGTTCTTTGTATGCGTTCCTGTAGCATGAGACTACTACCTTGTCATTTGGTTTCTTCTAATCTGTTCTGGGTTTAGAAAATAGATACCCAAGTTTGTTAGAATTTATATGAAGCAGTAAGAGCTAAGGCATTAGCATGCGTCTTCTAAAAATGTGTATGAGATTAGCGATGCCTCTTGTCTGCCTGAATGTGCTATTCCTCGCAGCATTCTCAGTTGGGACCTGTCCTAGTTTGGGGTCCCTAAGGCAAAGACTCCAGGATAAACAGGCTTGCTGGAGGTGCAGGGCCCACCTGTAGGTGGTAAGAGTGTTATCAAGGCAACTGCCCTTACAGATGCTTGGAGCTAATTTAGGCCAGTGTAAAGTGCCTGCCTCAGAGTTACCTCCCCGAGGGGTTATTTATACACCAGTTCCCACAAATCACTGGTTGAGGGCTGCCCCTGGGGAGCATGAATTCCTTGGCCATGTCTGGCCGGCCACAAGCAGCAAAGTGGGCTCCAGCAGTAAGAGAAGGTCCTCAGGCAAAGAATGGAGAGCTGCCATCAAGAAGTCTGCAGGTGCACATGTGGTGGGAGAGAGGGGCTGGCGGCCAGAAACTCAGTGAGCTGCCGAGCCTAGGTGGTCATGTTCATAGACTGCTGAAAGTCTGTACATTTGTTATTATTGTTGCCACTCTATTTTATCACTTTAGAGACCCCACTTCCCTCCCCCAAATTCACTCAGAGCTTTCTGGCTTCTCAGTGCCTCCCATTGCTGTGCTCAAAAGCTAAATCAATGCAGGTCATGATGGCTAGTTTTATGTGTCCATTTGGCGTGGCTTAGGCGTGCCCAGATAGTTGGTAAAAGATTACTTCTGGGTGTGTCTGTGACGCTGTTTCCAAAGACATCAGGGTTTGAATTGGCAGCCTACATACAGATCTTTCTCCCCTGCAGGTGGGCATCACCAAACCCACCCAGAGCCTTGAAGAGAACAAAGAGGTGGAGGGAGAGCGAGTCGCTGTGTGTGTGAGCCAGGACACCCAACTCCTCCTGCCCTTGGACATTGGCTCCCCTGGATCTCAGGCCTTCAGGTTTAGACTGAGCTGCACCACTGGCTCTCTCATGCTGCAGCTTCTAAATGGCAGATCATAACCTTCTTGGCCTCCATAATCATGTAAGTGACTATATATATACATACATACATATACATATGCATATGCATATACATATACATATACATATACATATACCAATAATCCTATTGGTTCTGTTTCTCTGAAGAACCCTGGTACGTAGATATATTCCTATATTTGACTTATAACCACTGATGGGTCATCACAGCAATATAGTGGGAGGGGAAAGATTGGAAGCAAAGACGCATCCAGTGAGAACAGAGGAAGACAGTGAGAAACCATTTCCCCAGGAAACAGCATTAACAGAGATTTGAGGAGAGGTCCTTGAAGGGAACAAAGGATGGTACTTTGGGAAAATGGAAAATTTGAAAACAGACTTTGCCTATGCCCCGCCTTATCCAAGGCCAGCCAAATCATTACAGGGGAGAAGAAATGAGATAGACATGGGTCAGTGGAAGCATTGCTGGAGTCCTGTGCTCACCGCAGTGTGTGGGAACCCTGAAAACAACCCAGACTTGACCCCCATCTATTGGACAGTCCTACCTGGTCTGCTAGGTTGAAGGCTACACTGGTCTCAAGAAAGACCTAGTCAATATGGAATTATAACTTATCACTCTTCCTGAAAGCTTCCAGGAACAGAAGATACTTATACTTCTAAAATCCTAACAAACTGGAGAAGGTTGGGTTGATTGTATTTAAAGCACTGTAGTCAAAAAGTCCCTGACTGAAATGCACCTGTAGTCTCATAAGATTAGAATGGCCCCTTATTCTTTTTCAAACTACCTTCTGATCTCACACGTTAAAAGCATGACTGTTTCAAAGATAAACAAAACACCTATTTCTTTTGTCTCTATTTTTCTATAATTTGTCCAGTATTTGAGATTGAGTTTTGACACATTATAGTACTGAAAGCAATTAAATTAAATATAGGTATAGTTCTCCTTAGTGTTTTCCAAAGAAAATGCCTGATAAAAATCAGAGACATGGAAGAATCTTGGAGGCGGGGGGGGGGGGGGGGTGATCATTTAGTCTTGATTTAGTTGCTTAGGGTTTTCAATTCCATTAATTTCTATCTTTAGCTTTTTTGTTTCTTTCTTGTACTTGCTTTGGATTTATCTCACTCTTATTTTTCTCATTCCCTAAGGTAGAAATTGAGATTATTAATTTGGAGCTTCTATTTTCTAATATAAACACATAATACTACAAATTTCCCTCTAAGCACTAATCTATTGGCATTCCACAACCCTTAATATGTCATATTTTCACTTTTATTCAGTTCAAAATATTTTCTAATTTTTGAGACTTATTCATTGATGCATAGATTATTTAGAAGTGTGCTCTTTGATTTTTCAAGTGTTTGAGGATTTTTCTGTTATCTTTTCATTACCTATTTTAGTTTAATTTTGTTATGATCAGAGAACATACCAGTATGATTTCAATTCTTTTACATTTGTTAAGGTTCCTTGTGTAACCCAGAATATGGTCTATCTTGGTGAATGTCTCAAGTGCACTTGAAAAAAATATCTGAGCTCCAGTGCCTGCCTACCACTGAGCAATGAGACATCCCGTAAATCATCCCCTCTAGCATGGCACTGAGTTTCCATGTCTACAAAATAAGAAGAGTGAATCAGATCATCTCTAAAAATCCCCCTCTATCCTTAAAAGATACTTCCATGAATAAACAGTAGTGGTCCAGCTTCCTGGTCATCTACCTGCCATTAATCACATAACAATTTATGTGCTCCTGCATGAATGGACATGGAAGATGCAACCTGCTTGCAAAGCCCTGTCTTTACTCAGCCAGAAGCCATGGGTTTTGAGAAGTTGAGTTTCTTCCTACAAAAAAGTTTCATCCTGCAAAGCTGTTTCCACAACCTTTATAATATTACTAGAGGCCCAGTGCATGAAATTCATGCACAGGGAGATAGGAGGTCCCCTCAGCCCAGCCTGCACCCTCTCCAATCCGGGACCCCTTGAGGGATGTCCAATTGCCTAGGATTGCGCTGAAACCAGCAGTCAGACATCCCTCTCACAATCTGGGACTGCTGGCTCCTAACTGTTCACCTGCCTGCCTGCCTGATTACCCCTAACTGCCTCCCCTGCCAGTCTGATCACCCCTAACTGCTTCTGCCTATCAGCCTGATAGCCCCTAACTGTCCCTCCCCAGCCTGGTTGCCCCCAACTTCTCTCCCTGCCAGCCTGGTCACTTTTAACAGACACCCTCCCCCCCACGCCAGCCTGGTCACCCCTTAATGCCGCCCTGCTAGCCTAGTTGCCCCCAATTGCCCCCCTCTGCTGGCCTGGTTGCCCCCAACTGCACCCCTCTGCTGACCTGGTCACCTCTCACTGCCCCCCTCTACCAGCCTGTTTGCCCCTCACTGCCCCCTTTCCCTGCAGGCCTGGTTGCCCCATGCAGCCTGCTGTTCGGTTGTTACTGTGAGGGCATCATGAGCAATTTCCATATTACTCTTTTATTAGTATAGATGACAGGAGGATGTGAATCTGTTCATTTTTTCTGAACTTGAAAAGATATTACTTTTAATCTGTTCATTTTTTCTAAACTTGAAAAGATATTACTCCAGCATTGCTGGAGTCCTTTGCTACTATTTCTATTCTAACCTGGGGTCACAGAAGTGATATTTAATGGTACTATTTCTATTGTAACCTGGGGTCACAAAAGTGATTCCATAATCTGCTAGGTGAAGAGCCAATACTCTAGAATTCTGCTGGATAGTAAGAGTAGTATAGTTTCTCTGCCCAGTTAGACTGCTGCTGACTTTTCCAGAAGCTAGAAATCCAGTCAAATGTAGTACGTCCAGTAATTCCCGGGGTCTAGCGGACCTCTGAACACCCTACACACAGAGTCCAGCACTCTTCAGGAACCTGAACCCAGCTCCTTATCTGTCCCTCATCCAGCTAGAATGGTCATTCAGTTTACAAATATTTCACCAGTATCACCATGAAACCTGAGATTAAATAAAAACAGAAAGGATGAGATTTTGGAAATATGTTCCAAAACATGTCCAGGAGTAGAGAAATGAAGAAATCAGAAGGATGAGAATGGGAAAGAGGACATCAGCTCCAGTGGAAAAATATATGATTTCTCATCCCCAAAACATGAACATGAAAGTGGGTGTTTATGTCTCTTGCGCCAACCCACATGCCATTTTGGAGGGCCCTGGTGCTTTGAAAAGGCTGTCATTAAAAGTTTTGTAATAGAAAGGACACTTACTTATTTTTTTTAATGTTTTTATGTCTTTTTTAATGATTCTTTATTGTTCAGATTATTACAATTGTTCCTCGTTTTCCCCTAATAGCTCTCCTCCACCTGGTTCCCACTCCACCTTCTGCCCTTACCACACCCCCCACTGTCCTCATCCATAGGTGTATGATTTTTGTCCAGTCTCTTACTACACCACCACACCCCTTTTCTCCTGACTACTGTCAATCCACTCCCTTTCTATGCCCTAATTCTATTATATTCACCAGTTTATTCTGTTCATCAGATTTTTTATGCACTTGATTTTAGATTCACTGGTTGATAGATATGTATTTGTTGTTCATCATTTTTATCTTTACCATTTTCTTCTTCCTCCTCTTCTTAAAGGATAACCTTCAGCATTTCACATAATACTGGTTTGGCGGTGATGAACTCTTTTAGCTTTTTCTTATCTGTGAAGCTCTTTATCTGACCTTAATTCTGAATGATAGCATTACTGGGTAGAATAATCTTGGTTGTAGGTTCTTGTTATTCATCACTTTGAATATTTCTTGTCACTCTTGTCTGGCCTGCATAGTTTCTGTTGAGAAATCAGCTGACAATCATATGGGTGCTCCCTTATAGGTAACTAACTGTTTTTCTCTTGCCTGCCACTCCTGCTCATCCCAGTCCTACTGTGCCTGCTGTGGGCTCACACCCAGTCAGTCCCTTGGAAGAGGCTTGTTCCCCCACAGCATACTGGCTAACCACGAGCCCTGCGCCTGGCACCCATTGGTCAGCTGAGCAGCATTTCTGCTGTGGGAGTGCACTAACCACCAGGTGGCAGGTCCTGCATTGAGCATCTGTCCTCTGGTGGTCAGTGCACATCATAGCAACCAGTCGTGTGCTCACTTGAGCTTTTATATATAGATGTGATTCTGTAGGTTGTCCAGCTCTGGGTAGTCCAGCAGGACCTTTTTCTGTCTTCCTGCTCTGACAGAAAATAATCTTCAGGATGGAAAGATGGCTGCTATACTTCTAGGGATCACATCAACATTCCAGGTGGGAAGAAGATCCAATTTAAAAGGTAGATGCTAAAGGGGCACTTGTTTCATTAGAGATGAAGACAGGGTACCAGAGGAAACAGTAAAATTTGAGGGTCAAAAATAAGCTTTACAGGAATCCAAGATGGTGGCATAGGTAAACACCTAAACTGCTGCCTTGCACAACAATTTCAAAACTACAAGTAAAAACAGAACACCATCATCCAGAACCACAGGAAAGCTGGCTGAGTGGAAATTCTACAACTAGAAGGAAAGAGAGGGGCTCACAGAGACCCAGAGGAGCTGCAAGAAGCTGAGGTACAAAGACGCAA
Organism: Lasiurus borealis; assembly: GCA_004026805.1. NCBI lineage: Eukaryota > Metazoa > Chordata > Mammalia > Chiroptera > Vespertilionidae > Lasiurus > Lasiurus borealis. Next base: position 21,583 of record PVJN01007318.1, on the reverse strand, counting down.
GCATGGAGAGAGCGGGTGTCGGAGAACCTGGCTGGCTTTCTCTGGTGGGAGAGAGACAGAGACTCCCAACTGCATTAAACCCCTTATCCTACGACACTAAACCCCAGGACCAACCAAAACTCATATGGGGGGAGTTTGGACTATGAAAAGGAAGAAGTCAGAAAAGGGCAGAAGTCTGGTGATGCACACAGCACTGTGCACAGAAGACCGACTGCTGATTGTGCTGCTGGCTTTCATGAGTGGGCGAGAGACAGAGCCTCCCAACTGCACCACTTCTAACTCCACTAAACCCCAATTTTGGGCAAAACCCTGGGGACCCAGACTCATATGGTCCCTGAGTGCAGGGGAGCCAGAAAGGCAGCGATCTAGAGGCACTGTGAGAGCACGCGTGAGCACACAAGGACAGCGATTACCTTGTTACAAGAGACTCAGGAGCCGTGGAGGGGGGGGCCAACTGGAAGGTAAGGCAGTTCGTTAAGCCCTGAGATTCCACCCATCCCAAGCTCAACAGAGAGGCTTTTGCAGTTTTGCAAGCCTTGTATCATAAGGCTGAATCCAACACAGAAGCCCTCCCAGCACAGTGAAAGTGCAGAGACAGAGGAAGAGATCACAAACAAAAGAAATGATGGAAAACAAATGACTGGATATAGAGTTCAAAACCACACTTATAAGGTTTTTCAAGAATATCCTAGAAAAGATGGATAAATTTAGTGAGACCCAAGAGAAGATGAAAAAGAACCAACTAGAGATGGAAAAGGACCAACTAGAAATTAAACATACACTGACTGAAATAAAAAATATTATACAGAGACCTAACAGCAGACTAGAGGAAGGCAAGAATCAAGTCAAAAATTTGAAATATAAAGAAGCATAAAACACTCAACTGGAAAAGCAAGAAGAAAAAAGAATCCAAAAATGTGAAGCTAATGTAAGGAGCCTCTGGGACAGCTTCAAGCGTACCAACATCAGAATTGTGGGGGTGCCAGAAGAAGAGAGAGAGCAAGATACTGAAAACCTATTTAAAGAAATAATGACTGAAAACTTCCCACATCTGGTAAAAGAAATAGACTTACAAGTCCAGGAAGCACACAGAACCCCATATGAAAGGAATCCAAAGAGGACTACACCAAGACACATCATCATTAAAATACCAAGAGCAAAAGATAGAGAATATTAAAAGCAGCAAGAGAAAAACAGTTAATTACCTACAAGGGAGCACCCATATGATTGTCAGCTGATTTCTCAACATAAACTATGCAGGCCAGACAGGAATGGCAAGAAATATTCAATGTGATGAATAGCAAGAACCTGCAACCAAGAATACTCTATCCAGCAAAGCTATAATTGAAGGGCAGATAAAGAGCTCCACAGATAAGAAAAAAACTAAAGGAATTCATCACCACCAAACCAGGATTATATGTAATTCTGAAGTGTACTCTTTAAGGAGAGGAAGAAAAAAACAGTAAAGGTAAAATTTATGAACAGCAAATACATATCTATCAACAAGTGAATCTAAAAATTAAGTGAATTAAAAATTTGATCAATGGAATAAACTGGTGAATGTAATAGAATCAGGAGCACAGAAAGGGAGTGGACTGATAATTCTCAGGGGGAAAGGGGTGAGAGATGTGCAGGGAGAGACTAGACAAAAATCATACACCTGTGGATGAGGTCAGAGGGGGGAAGGGGTGGGAGCTGGGTGGAGGGGTGCTATGGAGGGGAAAAAAGAGAAACAAATGTAATCTGAATAATAAAGATTTAATTTTTTAAAAAGTACATGATTTGTTGGATCATTTTAAAATAAAACTGGACTTTTGAATACCAAAAATAAGTAAATAAATAAGCTTTACAGATCACCCAAAAAGTAATGGAGAATCCTAGGAAGTCCAGCTAAGGAAAAAATGCACCTAACATTTATTGATCACTTCTTACAACTTCCGATGAGACCACCCTGTTAAACAAATCATCTCATTAAATCTTCACAACAACACTATTGAGCAGGTGAAATAATTTTACAGATGATAACATAATACCTCAAGAGACCAGTCACTTTCTCAAGGCTACACAGCTGATAAATGATGCTCCAAAGACATCCCTTTTTGCTTTCTCGTTTCCTTAGTACTGATCCTGTCAGAGACTCAGCCCCTCATTGAACATCTATAATCCTCACGCTGAAGCCACTATCGTTTATACCTGACTCCACACCCAGGAGCACAGGAGTGTCCACAACAGGATGCTGCCCTCCACACTGTCACCTGGCTGTGCCTGGCCCACAGAGATCCCTTTGGGTGAGGGTCTGGATTGCCCCATCCAGGGGCTCCAATGCATCTGCTTGAAGAAATGCAGAAAAACCTCCACGAAGCCATTGTTTTTCTGCTTTTTCCAATAAAAGGAAATGCATGTAAGTCCACTGGGCTCAAAGTGACCTTGTGTCAAGGGCTTCAGAAGTGTCTTCAAAGAGGGAAAATACTGTGTTGTGCACAGCTCTTGGGAGAGTTTAATCATGAACTGAACTTCACATAAAAAGTGAAGATAAGGGATTTGATAAAGCCCCAAATCCTTTTTTAAGTTTTTTAAATGAAAATTTTCAAAAGTATGTAAAAGGAGAGAGAATAATATAACGAATCCCATGGACCCTCCCCTGATTCAACAGTTTCTCTCTTTTTGCTCCACTCGCCTCATCTATTCTTTTTTATCCATCTTCCTTATTTGCAAATATTTTTTCTAACAAATTCCTGTCATCAGGTTATTTCACCTCTAATCTTTCTATGCCTATCCCTAATAAATTCAGGAATTTTTTATATAAACAAAAACCATTTTCACAAGCAATGGTATTCATGTCCACTCATATTCAAATTTTTGTCTCAAAAATGTCTTTATCTTTGGTTTCTTCGAAACAGGATCTAAACAAAATCAAGTCACTGCATTTGTTACATTTCTTTAGACTCTGCTAACCTAGTGTTCACACCTTAGCAATGCTGATGAGTTCTCCGACTTCTTTAGCTCCTCAAATACACTCTCCATCATCTCCTTTTGCACTTGCTATTCTGTCTGAAAGATGTCCCTAGGCTCAAATGTCACCTCAACATCTCTTACAGGTCCTTCCGCTTTCAGATCACATGTCCTTCTTTCGATGAAGTGGCCACCTTCAGGCTCCGCTTACTAACTGTAGATTCTGGTCCCACAAGTCTGGGGCAAGATCTGCAAGTCTGCATTTCTGACGAGCTCCCTGCTTCTGTGGGTGCTGCTGGCCTGAGGACCGCACTGTGAGCAGCGAGGAGGGACAGACAGTTCCCCACATCCTCCAGCGTAGCGCTGTCATTCTGTAATGTAGTGGCCTCTGTGAACATCTGACTCACCTCTGGAGCATGGGCTGGCAAACTGCTGCAGCTTTCGGAACAGCCGTATCTTTCATCTGCCTGGTATATCACTGATTTTGAGCTAGAACAGCAGAGTTGAGTAGTTGCGAGAGAGACTGTATGTCCCATGAAGCCTAAAATATTTACCCTCTGGCCCTCCAAGAAAAGGCTTTGCTGACCTTGCTCTAGACCCAGGGTGGGGCACCTTTTCTCTGCCCAGGGTTGTTTGGATATTTATAACATCATTTGCTCAATATAATTCACTTGTTATAAATTTATGTTGCTGTGAAAAATGCTACTGGATTTATTGAATTTCGAGTCCCACCTGCGGGTCAAATGATTTTGCAGGCCTTCTGTGGCCCACAGGCCAGATATCTAGAGCAGGATAGCTTTTTCACTGGCGTGTCTCAGAACCCATTCTAGGGCTTTGCACATAGTAGCTATTCAATTAATAGTTGTTAGATGATGACTAATGGTCGCAGCTAACCATCAAGAGTTTACCACAGCCGAAACCGGTTTGGCTCAGTGGATAGAGCATCAGCCTGCGAACTGAAAGGTCCCAGGTTCGATTCCCTTCAAGGGCATGTACCTTGGTTGCGGGCACATCTCCAGTGTGGGGTGTGCAGGAGGCAGCTAATCAATATCTCTCTCTCATCAATGTTTCTAGCTCTCTGTCCCTCTCCCTTCCTCTCTGTAAAAAATCAACAAAATATATTTAAAAAAAAAAAGAGTTTACCACATGCCAGGCATTGTACTCAATGCATTCCATGCAGCTCTCATTTAATCCACACAATATGTAGGAGGTAGAGTGTGCTCATGTTTCAGATGAAGAAACAGAGGCTTAGAGGTTCCTATGCTAACAAACCTATGAACTGACTTCACTGCCCCTTAAGGAAAAGATTGAAAAAGGTGGCAAGGAAAGCCTGCTAAAGCTGTTTATCTTGGGCCCATTGGGGGCAGTCTGACTCACTGTCTCTGTGAAACTGGCTACCGATGGGCCCAGGCTGAGAATTCCCAACATTCTTCATGCTTCAGTCCAAATATTCTGCGTCAGTAGAACATGCAAGCAAACACCCAAAAGCAACTTCTGTGTAATAAATACTGTCCAATTATAATGGGCCTGTGAGGGGAGGAGAGAAAACATGTACCAGACACAGCAGTCTGCCAGACAAACTGAGGATGCCCAGAAGCAGTGGGAAGAGTGAGGAGAAAAACAAATCCTTTGATTTTTATCCCAATTTGTATATTGATCACTATATTTGTTAAGAGCTTTTGGATCTTATGGGAAGTGGGGGGAGAAACTGATGTATACATTTAAAAAATTCTTGAGTCGTATTGATTATCATCATTGAAGAGATTTCAGTGAAGATCAAAAAAGAATTACTAGTTATTCTTTAAAAAAAAATCTGTTAAATAAGTATTTCCCTGCCCTTGTGGAGAAGTCTATTTTGTGACTCTAAATGTTAATCTCAATCAGAAATCCAAGGTTTGATGATGAAAGGGTTGAGGTCCAGAGGTAATCCTGGTGGGGACCTTCTTGAGAGAAAACTGTCGGGGACAAGTCTGTCCTCTGGGGATTCAGTGAGGAGATATGTATGATGCCCTTAATCTATAGGTAACAAAAGGGTCCCTGTGACTTTCAATTCCAGAAAAGATAGAGTAACAGGGACTTACATAACCTTCCATCCTATTACAACCAAAAAAAGGGTAGATAAAAATCTGAAAAAAATAATGATATTTAAGACACTGCATTGGAAAATGAAGGACTTTTGAAAATTGGAAGGCTAAAAACACCAAATTTTGAGACTTGGTATAAAGTTAAAATAAAACAATATATTATTGGCATAAATATTAAAAAACAAACAAATGGCATGGAATAAAGTTCATAAATAGGCCCCCATAAATGGGCAACTATGTTTTGAGAAAGTTGCAAAGAAAATGCAGTAGAGAATGGATAGTCTTTTCTAACAATGGCACCAGAACAACTGGATATCCATAAGCCAAAAATATAGAATTCTATTCAATCCTTTACCATATACAAAAATTATCTCAAAATGGATCACAGACCCGGATGCAAAAATTAAAATGATAAAATTTCTAGAAGAGAATATAAGAGAAAATGTTCGTGACCTTGAATTAGACAAAGATTTTTTTAGACATGATATAAAAACACAGTCCAGAAAAGTAAAAATTTAGTAAAACACTCTTCTTCAAAGTTAAAAACTTTGCTCTCTGAAAAATATTATTAAGAAAAGGAAAAGACTACCAAATGACCAAAAAAAAAAAATATTTGCAGAGCATGTATTTGATAAATGGCTTATTATCTATGTTATAAAGAACTCTCAAAATTAAATTAATTAATAAAAGAATGTTTTTTAAATGGGTGAAGTATTTGAAGAGACACATACTTGTAAGAAATGGATCCACCTCCAGCATGGTGGGCTTCTGATGGAATTTGCTGAATCTCCCCAGGACAAACAGAACGTGGAGAGGAGAAAAGAGGACACAGGAACAAAGAACTATGTACGTGGGCCAGCCTTGCTGTGGAAACCCCCAGGCATCTGCTTCAGCTGGAGAGGGGAGGTGGAGTCAGCTAAGAAGGCCTCCGCCCCATTTTTTTAATGGCCCAATGGGAGACAGCAAGACCTGGGTGACGTATGTGGAAACAGATGACCTTTTAGTACTCAGCCAATGAGGAACTGGAGGAGGGATTCAATGAATAGGCTATGTTCCCTGTCCCAGTGTGTGCCTGTACAATGGACTCCTGCTCGCACGAGTGTATTAAAACTCTGATTTTCACCATGCTGCGGTTTCCAAGTCCATCATTTGAAATTCAGACATGTGAGCCATTTCTCACATCACCAAAGGAGGGCTCCAGATGACAAATAAGCACATGAAAAGATGCTCAACACCATCAGGGACCAGGGAAATGCAAATTAAAACCACCAGGAAATACCACCTCATACCTATTAGAATGGCTAAAACTAAAAAGTATGACCATAGCAAAAGTTGGCGAGGATGCAGAGAAACTAGAACCCTCATACACACCTGGTGGAAATGTAAAATGACATATAGCTTTGGAAACACTTCGGGGATTTTAAATTAAAATACACTTAGAGGATTTACCCATGTCAGTCCGTGGTATTTGCTCAAAAGAACTAAAAGCATATGTCCACACAGAGACTTATACAAATTTACACATGAATGATCATTATAATAATGATCATCAGTTTTATTTGTAATAGTCAACAACTGGAAACAATCTACATGTCCATCAATAGGTAAGTAAATAAACAACTTGTGGCATATCCATATGATCATGTAAAAACATTTAAACCCATAAAGAATTTTTGTGAGTTTTTTTTTTTAGCCAAACTGTGGACAATTGCCAGGAAGCAGAATCTCATTGGTTTGGGATAATGTTCCTGAGAATGGCGGTTTTTCATCTATTTTTATACATCACAATCAAAGGAGGGGATGTGGGTGGGTTACATGAAATCCATTGGCAACAGATTAGAGAGGCAGGAGAAAGCAAAGTGGGGAAACCTCTGGGATTAAATGAAGAGTAAAATGATAGACACACACTTCTTTTACTTAGTGGGTACAGGATAGCCAACAGTCAACAATTCGCAGGATAACAATAACAATGAAGGAATTTATGGCATCTGTCCTGGTGCCCAGGCACATTAGGTTGTGCCCCAAGGGATCCAGAAAAAGAGAAGGTACAAGTTACCCAGACATTTCAGGGATATGTTATCACAGATGCAAAAAGACAGCTAGGCTTGGTAAAAGTTGACCTTGTCAGTGAAGATACCAGCCTAGGACATCGCTACCCACCATAACTGCTTTTAGTTCAAGTTTTATTTCAGACCGTCCTTTGTGGTTACTTTAGGTCTTTGAGTTTGCAAGACCACCACGCAAGCCTCCCCTGAGCTTGTCAGGTTAGCTTGTGGCCCCTTTTATCCGCACATAGGTTATGAGTTATTAATGAGTTATTAATACATGCAACATGGATGGACCTCAAAACGATTATGCCAAGTGAAAGGAATACACACAGTATGATTCCCTACATGCAAAAATTCTATGTGATAGGAAGCAGATCAGTAACTGCCTAGAGGCAGAGAGGGAGTACGAGGCTGGAGGAAACTTTTGGGGTTGATGGATATATTTGTTATCTTCACTGTGGTGGTGATTTCTTAAGTGTATTGATACATCAAAACTTATTTCATTGTACACTTCAAATATGTGCAGTCTATTGTGTACCAGTTATTATTCAATAAAGTTGTCTTTTAAAAACAGAGGTAGGCTGGAGGTATTTTAAAGAAACAGAGGTAGGCTGGAGGTATGTGCAGGTCATTAAGCGAAGATGCAGTTTCTTTATGCGGCCTCCCTCCCCGCCTACACAAGGCCCTCTTCTTTCCCGGCTTTGGACGGCATTCCCTGCTTACCTGGTCCCTGGGGCTCACTGTTCCTTTCCCAGGAAGGATCCCCTGGCAGTGACTCCTTCTCTTGCCTTTTCTCTCTTTTCTTCCTCGTGGAAACTTTTGCCAACTCATCTGTCGTTTGGGAATGAGCTGATTTATGAGGGGAAAAAATACAAATGAGCTGTAAAATCAACTCATCCTCCTATCTCCTTTTGCTCCGCCCCCTCATCCCCTGGTGATTTTTGCATTTTGAAAGAGGCGATTGCTTTCATCTACAATAAACAAATGTTACAAGCAGAACTTAAGGCAGCATCGACAGAACACTTTGGAGGATAGGGGTTTTGCTGTCATCACTTCGTACATTAAATCAATGTATAAATAATATTCCCTATGCCCTCTTCTCATTGGTTTAAGCAAATTTATTTGGAATCTGGAGAAAAAAGAAGTATTTCACAGCTTTGGCCACTTTTTTTGCCTCATAAATATACACGGCTTTGCATTTGTAGGTTCCAGCTGGGACTGGAATCTATGAAGTCAAAATACCAGAAGAAATGCTTTCTAACTTTTATATAAAGCAGAAAATTCCAGCAACCTCGTCCCCTGAGGGCTGGTCCCTGGAGAATGCTGACCTGATTTTCAAATAGGGAATTAAGTCCTGGATCTGAGCCCTGTGAATATCTTAAATGTTCCTAAGATATTCCAAATTCTCAAAAGCCATGGGTCGAGAGAGAAGAGTACATCTCAGAGATGCCAGTCTTACTTCTGGGACTTAGGTAAATAGTTGAAGAATATCTACCCTGGGCGGTTATGGGTCAAGGCCTTTGTGGAGCAAGAGGGACCGAGGTTTGAATAAGACAGTCACCATGCCTGGCCTTCCTGAATTGAAAGTCTAGAGGAGAAGACATGCCTCCAACAAGAGGTTCTGAGGAGGGTAAGTGTTTGAGACTGCTGTGAGCATGAAGGCGGGGGAAGCTCACCAAGGAGCATCAGAGAAGGCCTCCTGGAAGAGGTAACATTTGCGACTTAAAACATGGCGAGGCAAAGATAGAGGGAAGAGCATTTCAGGACTAGGTCCAGGATGTGTCATTTTCTTGGAGAATGAGGAGCCGTATTGTATTTGAAAGTCTGAGCGATGAGCAATTCTTCTGAATGAGGTGGGCCGAGGAAGAAAGTAACTCACAATGAGACTCGGGAAGTGTCATGATCAGATTCTGCATCTAACAGTTTGCTTGAGAGCTCAACTTTGTTCACAGTGGTTCACAGTTGACTTCTGAGCATCATTGCCAGGCTCACATTTTCTGTCCCTCTCCTCTATTAGCTCTGAAAGCGATTTCATTCCTCTGAGCCTCCATTTCCTATCTATGGCTGTTACAACTATTAAATCTGTTAGTGCAAGTAAATATGAAATCTGTTAGTACAAGTATTTGGGTTTGTGCTTGGCATAGAGAAAAAGCTCAAAAATTATCCCCATTGATATTTACACTAGAGGCCCCGTGCACAGATTTGTGGGTCTCTCAGCCTGACCTGCGCTCTCTTGCAATCCAGGACCCCTTGGGGGATGTTGGGCTGCCAGAAGCAGCAGGTGGCCAGGGAGAAGCCTGAGCTGGGCTGGGCACTGACTGCTCCCATTCAGCCGGCCCCCGTGCTGCCGCCACCACCTCTGCTGCTGTCAGTAGTGCTGCAGCAGAAGCAGGAGAGGCTCACGCCACTGCACTTGCCATCCAAGGGCCCAGCACCTGGCTCCCTTCGGTCAGCTGAGCAGCGCTCCACTGTGGGAGCACACTGACCACCAGGGGGCAGCTCCTGCGTTGAGTGACTGGCCCCTGATGGTCAGTATATGTCATAGCAACCTGTCAAATGGTAGATTGGTCTCTTAGGATTTTATAGAGAGAGACTAGAGGCCAGGTGCACGGAATTTGTGCATGGGGGTGGGAGTTATTCCTCAGCCCCGCCTGCACCCTCTCCAATCTGGGACCCCTCAAGGGATGTCTGACTGCCCTCTCACAACCCAGGACTACTGGCTCCCAACTGCTTGCCTCCTACCTGCCTGATTACCCCTAACTGCTTCTGCCTGCTCACCCCCTAACCATTCCCCTGCCAGCCTAAACAACCCCTACCTGTTCCCCTGATGATCCAATTGCCTCTAACTGCCCTCCCCTGCTGGCCTGGTTGCTCCTAACTGCCCTCCCCTGCAGTCTGGTCCCCCTCCACTGCCC